>JAYGXS010000183.1:0-18739 GCA_036362985.1 Ligula intestinalis
ACGATTTTCAAACAATTTTACAGTCGACGAGGGCCACGGTGTATGCTCTATAAACAAAATTAATGAACTGATTGATACGATGCATTGTGAATAAACATTTTGCGATCTTCAAAATCTGATAACTAAAAACTCCTTTGAAAGGAAAATGTACACTTACACTAAGAATGCAATATTTGAAGAAGGTGTAATTTTCTTCAAAAGGAATACAAGGATATTTTATGCAAATTTACCATAAAATACATTAAAATGGCGTGCTGGAAGTCATCACAACGCACCAGAAGCCGTAGATTGCTGGGTTACCAGCCGAGTGTATAACCTGTCATTGACTGGAATGGGGGTCATACAACAGAAGACCCTCCTCACCGAGATATTTCTGGCCTTTGTCATGGCACGCTCTACAGTGGTCATAATCAAATTCACAACAACAGAAGACCCTCAGCGCCGGTACGGCACTATCTATGCAAAGTCGTAATAATGTCAGCAGAAATTGTCCTTTTGGGGCAACATTTGGCAATGTTTTGCAGGTAATTTTTAACTAAAAACGAAAACTTATGGCAGTTAAAAAAAAAACTCTTACAGTAAAAAGGGAGACAGTGTTCAGGGGGCCTCCATGTTCAAATAGTGTGCAAGAGAAAAAAACTGCTTAGGAAGATAGTAGAAGGAAAGTAGTAGTAGAGCAGACATAGGTGTGGGTGGTCTGATGAAGGTAACTTTGGTGTGGAACACTGTCACAGGCCTTCCGGAAATCAATGTAGGCTGCGTGTACAGTTTCCTTTGCATCAATTGCCCTTGTCCAGCTTTGCATCGTATAAAGCAAGTTTGTTACACATGTCCTTCCCCTACGGAATCCAAATTGCGCATTCGACAATATATTGTGAGTTTCACAATATATCATCAATTGCTTCTTGATGATCTTCTCCATTACTTTGCAGCATATGGAGGTCAAACTCACGGGTCTGTAGTTATTCGCAGATGCACGACCACCGCTTTTGTAAAGCGGTGTAATATGCGCTAATTTCTAGTCCGGAGGAAGTATTCCAGTATCAAACGATTTCTGGCACATAAGTGAAAGGGGTTTAGCTAGCTCTCTAGAAAGTTCCTTGAGCAATTTGGCAGGAATTTCATCTGGACCCGGAGATAAACATTCCCTCAAAGTTTTTAGTTCTTGAAAAAACGTCTCTTTTTCAAACAAAATATCCCCAATATTTGGTGCTTTCACGACCTCGTAATTAGTTGCGACGAAGAGAGGTTCTATGGTGAAGACAGACTAAAAAAAAACTCAGCAAAATGTTCCGCTTTGTTTTTACAGTCGGAGATTTCGTGACCATCATCAGTTTGCATAACAGGAATCGGGTTCCTGTTGCGTGTGCTTTTCCGTAAATAACTGTATAGCAACTTTGGATTATTGACAGCTCGACAAAGTAGATCACTCTCAAAGTCCCGTCGTGCTTTGAAAACCTTTTTTACCTTGTTCAGCTGGATTTTGTACTGTTCAAAATCTTCGTTGCGGCTTGTGTTGCAAAACTTCTTCCAAAGCTTTCTTTTTTTATTGATCCCTCTTATGGTGGCTCTGTTCAGCCATGGAGGTCTGCTAGATACCTTGGGCACTGAAAGTGGACAATGACTGCGCATTAGCTGCAACAACCACTCTTTAAATGTATTCCAGTCCTCAGTGACATCCCCAGAGAAAAGAAGACCCCAGTCTATTTGTGATGCCTCTACTCTCATTTGTGAGAAGTCTCCTCGCCATATATTCGGCCTTGGTATGTCTACTCTAAGGGGTAACGAGTAAAGACCATAATCCCACAAAAGTATGGCATGATCACTTCGACCTAGTGGAGGTAGGCAGCATACATCGTCTATAGTGTCGGGATGCTTCGTGAAGACTAGATCTAAACAACTAGCTTGTTGCCCTCCACGTGCTCTAGGTGAAACTAGGACGTGTTGTGTGAGAAGGGTCTCAAGTGTTGTTTTTAGCTGATGGTGATCAAAGGCGTTTTCAGAACAATTGGCCCGCCAGTTGTTCCAACATATGCTGGGCGCATTAAAGTCACCTATGAGTACAACATCAGGTCGACTTCCTATCTCCTTTATGCACACCAGTAAACGCGCATCTGCATCACCGTTTGTACACGGTGGTCGGTAGACAGTCACGGCTTCCATGGGCTGCGACCCTTGTGCCTTAATTGTCAGCCAAATAGCCTCTAAACCATGAGTAATCTTTTCTGGTTTCTCGCACACACATAATTCGTTCTTTACATACTAATAATATGTTTATCATGCCAGTTTACAGGCAATTGTAAAGAGTTGGAAATGCACCTCTTGGGCGCCTTCCAACACCTCGAAGACCGGAAAAAACCTAAAACAACCTCCCTATGTTGCGGTCAGTATTGGTTTTGTTTCAGGTTTTTTGTTTTGTCAATACTGGGCTAGATAGGGAGTTTGTTTCAAGTGAAAAAAACCTGCCTTCAAAGGTATGATACAAACGGAATAAATGTACCGTTGTAAGCTGAGTTGACTTATCAGCAGGAGAACTGTTTCATATCGTTTAAAAACATTAGTTCCAGACGGAGAGGGTTGGCACAAAAACACAGTGTTCTCAGTCTTCCTTCAATGGTTGTCAGAAAAAGTTGCGCGCTATCGGCTGAAGGGTTAGCAGACTGCGGGCTGTTGCTTCAGCAGCATTATCTTCAGCATGAAGCCTGGCGGGGTTCAAAGTCCACGAACGCCATCAGAGTCAGCACCCAAAATTCGTGAAAGTTGTCCTGAATGTAGAAAACTAGTTATAGCTCTCTTAAACATAGGGTAGCTTTGCTGGGTTTAAATACTTTTGGGCAGCGTATTCCAGATTGATATGGCGTTTACTGAAAAGAATTGCCGGTACTTAACTGTACGTGCCATAGGAAGTGATAAAAATGCGTGTGTGTGTGTGTGTGTGTCGTAGCCCATAGTTGGATCAGGAATCCCCGCCGGAATCCAAACTGGGAGTAGTTGGGAGACGGAGAAAAGCCGCGACCTCGACCGGCTTGAGCCACAGGTCCGCAGAAGTGAGGTGGGTGCCTGGCCGAGAACTGCAGGCGAACAGTTGACGACAGTCATGCGGCGAGACGCCGCAGTTGGGACAGCAGTCGGGTATGGATGGGTCGAGCCTGTGCTGGTACTGGCGAAGGAGCATGCAGTAGCCACTGCGTAGCTGCACCAGGGTACAGCGAGTGACCCTCGGGAGATGTCGTTCCGAGGCCGCAACCGGAGGTGGATAGCCACCCAAAAGGACCGGGGGACGGTAACCTCGTTTCTCCTCGACAACGAATCTCTGGTTGAGACGCTGGAAGCCGGTCTTGGTGGCAGAGCTATCAACAGGTAGATCCGCGAGAGACGAGGCAACAGCTTCCTTGTGGAGTGCTCGAATAGGTGGCCGGACGTTGCAGCAGGGCTCGGGAGCGGTGCAACGGTGATGATTGGTATGGCCAGGCTGCGAACAACTCCACCAGAACTGCTGGCTAAGGAGAGTGTTGTGATGGGCGACCGGTAAAACAGAAGCTTCCGCATGAAGAGGATCTATAGGCGACATTTTATTGCAACCCGTGATCGTGCGGAGGGCAGCGTTTTGGGCTGACTGGAGGCGGCGGATGCTGTAAGAGCTCATTGTAGGAGACCAGATTGATGCCGCGTAAGTGAGGTGCGGCTTGGCCAGCGCCTTGAAAGCATTCGACAGAGTCTCTTTCGCACAGCCCCAGGATGTGCCTGCTAGAGCCTTGAGGACCTTGGTGCAGCGGCTTACTTTGCTTGCGGTCTCCCTGGCATGGTCTGCGAACGTGAAGAGCGGATCAAAACGCACACCAAGGAGTTTGGGCTTGCGGACGAGCGGTAAGGACGCCCCATTGACGGTGATGACCGGGTGACGATTGAACTTCTTCGGATCAAGCGTAAAAACAGTTACAGACGACTTGGATGCCGAGATCGTCATTCCGCGCTGGATGAGGAAGTTTTCGACAACAGGCATGAACTCCGTGAGGAGCTGTGCAGCCTGATCGATGACATGGTGCCGGCAAAAGAACGTAATATCGTCCGCATAGGATACCACTTGCACAGGTGCCCGGGGGAGTGGGAGCTCTCGCATGTTGATTTTAAAGAGTGTCGGGCTTAGCACAGAGCCTTGAGGGATGCTACAGGTCTGCTTACGGGGCTTAGAGAGAGCGCCCGGAAGAGGACACGATCGTGAAGGCCACGGATGTAAGCCGCCAACCATCGGACCAGGCCATTCGGGACGTTCAACGAGACTAAGTCCTGCAGGAGCTGATCGTGGCGGACGCAGTCAAAGGCTCGTGACAGGTCAATTGAGACTGCCACGGTCCGCGAAGCGGGCTTCTGTTGATTGACGCCCTCGAGGATAGCGTCGCTGAGCTCGAAAAGCGCCGTTGTAGTTCCACGACCCGATCGGAAACCATGTTGGTGGCAAGATAGTTCCGCCACAGACGTCAGAATTGGGTGGATGAGCCGTTCCAGGATCTTTGCCAATGGACTGAGGAGGGCAATTGGACGATAAGAGGTCGCTAGGCAGGCGTCCTTACCCGCTTTGACCAGGGGGATAATGATCGACTGGCGCCAGCAATCAGGGATGATTGACGTTCCCAGTGAAAGGTTGAAGAGGGCGGCAAGGTAGGCAGCCACCTTCGGGCCGATTTGGCGCACATGGATAGGCGCCAGACCATCTGGTCCTAAGGCTTTCGAAGCTCTCATTTTCTTGACGGCTGTGAGGATGGTATCAGCCAAAAAGGAAGTGTCTGGGGGCTGGGCTTTATGGAGGAGGTGGAGAAGGGGGCGCTGGCTTTTAGGACTGGGCGCCGAGCGGGGCGAAAACAGCTTGTTCATCTTCGCGGTGATCTTACCGTTGTTGGAAATGAACTTGCCGTCCCCAAAGCTAATAGACTGGTTTGATGTAACAGCCCGGGGTTTGGTCAGGTTGCGTAAAAGCTTCCAAAAAGGCAGCTGAGTTGCCGCTGAAATTGCAATCTGAAACTAGTTCATGCCAGCGTTGGCGTTTGCCATCGTTGATAGTCTTAGTGATTAAGCCATTCAGTTCGCCAACGCGCGGGTCACTGGCATCACGCGCTCGTAATTCGTCTCTCTCTCTCGTTCCAGGCGGGAGGCTTCAGGTGAATAGTTAGGACGGAGAAAGAGAATGCGGCCGTTAGGGATGTGGTGACTTGCTGCTGCCAGGAGAAGTCGACGAAGGGCTCGCTCCGCCATGTGGACACAGGTGGGAGGCGGTAGGCCATCGATCACGGCTTCGCATTCGGTCGTGAACGCTGCCCAATTGGCTTTCTTGAAATTAATGAAGTGCCGGTTGGCGGCCTTGATACGCTCGGCGGCGTTGGCCAATTCGAGCACAATGGGGAGGTGGTCGCTTCTCAGGCTGATTTTCATGTTCCACATGGTGGAGGCTACCAGACTGAGACTAGCGAGGGAAACATCGGGCGAGCTGGAGGCGCCGTTAGTCGGGAGCCGCGTTTGGCTGTTCTCGTTGAAAACGGCAAAGGGGGCGTGTTCTATTTCATCAGCCAAAGCTTCTCCTCGGGAGTCGGCTGCCAAGTTAGAGCACCATAGGTCATGGTGAGCGTTGAAGGCACCTAACACCAGACTGTCTCCAAAAGGTAAGTAGGGAGCGATAGAGGCGGTGAAACTGGGAGAACAACTGGAAGTTGGAGGGATATACACGTTCACGACGGTTAGCGGCGCCGGGCCAATGTCAAGGGAAATCGCCAGTACTTCCGTGGGATCGGCTCTAAACAAGGGAAGCTGGTGATGGGCAATGGATTTGTCCACCAGGAAGGCCAAACCTCCGCCTTTGTTGCGGCCACGTTCGCGACAGACAATCATGTAATCGGCACAGGAAGGGACCTTAGTGGAGTTAGATCACTTTGTCTCTTGGATAGCTGCCACAGCTATGCTGTGCGAGCGCGTGAAGGCCAGGAGCTGGTCAAGCTTCCCAAGGAGGCCGTTGGCGTTGAATTGTAAGATTTTAAGACCAGGTGGTGAGGCGAGGTCGGAGACCAGAGGATTTGGGTTCAGGACTGGACGGGCTGGAGGCATTGAGATCGGTGGGGGCACGGGAGAGCTGGGACACGCAAAGGCGGGCGACCAATCGGCAGCCGTGGCGAGGCCACTGCAGCGGAGATGGCACCAGCCATTGCAGGAGCCGCAACGTACAGACCAGTCGCGATGGTCCAGACGGACTCGGCAGAACGAGCAGTACCAGAGAGGTCCAGGGTTGGCCTCGATTCCGGCGGCGAGGAGAAGGAGTTGGAGCAGCGTGGCCGGGATGGGCTGTTATGTCATCAAAAACACGGATTGGGCGGAGGGGAGAGTTGATCAAACGTAGGGAGATGGGTGTTGCAGACCTTGGCCGCCGGAAGGGCGGGTGGGAGCGTGATTCGTAGACGCGTCTGCTGTGGTTCCCGATAAAAATGCGTCTCGATGACTGGCGCGTGGAGAGTGCACAAGCTGCCTTATTGTACTAGCAACTCCTCCACCCTGGCGTTCAACTCGGTCTCGTCTAAATAGTTTGTATCCGCATAGCCCCTTTTCTGAATCACTGATGCTCTGTGACAGCCAGGTTTCTGTAATTGCTATAAAATCAGGGGACCCATCGGCTACCTGCATTCGAAGTTCATCAAACTTCGAGAATAAACTCTGGGCGTTAGTATATAAAAATTTCAGCCGTCGGGACTCTGCAGTGTTCAATGCGTTTGGGTTCGAGTTTGCCAGTACTACTGGACCGCAGCCCTCATCAGGACTGACTGCTTCCACAGCACTATGGTAGTTTTCTGTATTATTTGGTCCCTGAAGATAGCCAGATTGCTCTCTCCAGCTCTCTCTCTCCCGTAGTACTCGGCGTTTCACACGTTCTGCTGGAAAGTAGTCCTGCTAAAAAACACCATCTTATGTGAGTGGCGGAGAGCTGTCTTCCGGGACAGAACCAAGTTCACCTGTTCTTTGTTATCCAAGACTATCCTGAAAGGTCGAGGTCGGACAGTTTCCGACTGTTCAGTAACCTGTTTGCCTATCCTGAAAGCTCCATAAACTCCTTCTGTCTCTCGCTGTCTGAGAATGTCTTTTAGCAGGTCTCGAAACTTTTCGACGTCCGCATCCATCCTTTCCTTCTGAGTAGTTCCGTCTGATTCAGGTAGGCCTTGAACGAATATGCAGTTTTGGTGGTCAAGGGAGACCCTTGATATATTTCCAGCCCTACTGCCATCGGAAGACCCCGAGGTATCGATAGGAATGGTTTGTGACTTTGGGTTTCCTTACCATCACCAGAGATAGGCTTCTTTTGGAAGCCGGGATGGCTTTGTTCAGAGCTGCCTTCGTGCTGCCCCCCCCCTTCCGAATTTTTGGTTTTTGTCAGTGATTTGTATGCGGCATTAGCACACCCACTATCTTTTTATGCTGGCTTTCCGTGCCCGAACCGACTTCACAAGAAAGTGGAGTTGTACAATCTCCTTCTCTGATTGGAGCGTGTTGTTTGGTGGGTGTTTTTTTTCGCGCAGTATCGAGAGGATTTGAGGTGGAAGCTACCAATTTCACCGTTTGGGTTGGCGGTCTGTTCATCTTTCTCAGTGGATGCTCCGTCCCGGGATTCTGCTGGCTACTCTCAACTTCAGGTACGATAATGTTGTCCTTTTTAAGGAGGAAGCGAAGAGATTTCTTCAATTCCTCCATCTCCATTTTCAGATTATGGAGCTCCTTATCGTGGTCTGCAAATTTATACAGAAGCGTAAGACAGGATGTGCAAGCCTCATTTTTATAAGTTGCACCTCTTAAACTTCTGAGACTTTTCGTCCGTTTGCTGGGAGGACTTTTCAATAAACTTCGAGACCGCTCTTTTGTAGTTGATAATCTAATTTGGTCCTCACTACTGTACTCTTCTATAGCTCCATCGTCTAGACGTTCGACTTCCACCCGAGGCGTCCGTGGTTGGATTCCTGGCCCCGCTGACAGTTTAGTCGAATTATCGAGGGTAATATTTGCTACTTCCATTTGCAAGCGAAATGACTAAATTCAAAATGCGACTATGACGTAGTGTGTTGTCTGCTATTCAAAATAACGAAAATCTTCTGACGGTGTGTATAGTATTGCAAATATTTCTAGCAGACTGAGTAAACAATACGCTTAATTACTTAGAAGCAGTTTCAAATGTGTATAAACAATATGCAGGATATTCAGGAACGACTCAGCCGTTTGTAGATCTTCGAGGTCCTGAATAACTGCTGATCTTGTCTCTGGTGGTTTTTTTAGGCTGTTTTCATTTGCTTTGGTTGTAGGCTGCGAATTCAGTTCAATGACGTGAAGAACAAATTTCAATTTGATTCCGTTTTCTGATGAAGTACGACACAATAACAAATTTTACGAGTTGCAGAAAGTACATTTGCACATACAATTGAAGCGATGGTATCAGACTCCAAATAGTCTACGCCGGAGAGCAGAAATTAAGGTTGTGTCCAGTCGGGCTCAAGGTCAAGGTGGTAACAAGATCAGAAGTCGCATCACAAAGGCATTTCTCTGTTCCAAGCTTTGCGCATTGCCTTTTCCCAATCGACTCTATCCTCTGCATGGGTGTCATTTGGAAATGGTTACACACGTGGTGACTGAGACCAAACAGATTCTCGGGGTCCATGAACGCATACATTCACATATACAACCAATGCCTACTAGCGGTATTTTTGTGCAAATATCGAATTCTTTACTTTCAGGAATAGTGGAAATCTGTCAAAACAAGAATTTTTTCTTTATGTCGCCATTTCCTGACGACGCCCACTACAAGTATGTTTACAATTTTCCATGTTATGGTACATTATTTTTTATCCACCTTTGCGTAGATCATGCGGAGAACATGCCAGTCTTTATTGTTAAATTTCGTTTCGTATCATTCTACCCTCTATGGCACTTTTTATGTTTTTCATAGCGCCCATTGTCTCCTATACCTGCATGAGGATTGTATTTTTTCAATAAACTTTTTCAAACAGTATCAAGGGGCCAACTAACGTAGCTGCACTGGTGTGAAGGCGCTTTTCAAAAAGACAGCCTGCTGACTTACCAACATGCTCCTCACTGTTGGACGACGATCAGGGAGTTGCATGGCCTTTTAAACTGCCCCAGTGATCCACTGCTATCGTTCACAAGGGATATATTCACTCCACAGGTTCTCCTGGGAATGTCGTACTAATTGAAAATAGGGCGTGCATCCTGAGATCTGTGACATAATTCAGTATATATAAAGGAGATGGGCAGAGCCTTTGAAAACCCCTGTTTACAGATAAATGCTATTAGATCATGCATGTCGTTCAAAGTAACATATACATTATATAAATCGTTGTTGTCTACCAAATGTATGAACAGCAAGCAACGTAATATCAAGCCTTCTTTTGAATGCGTTGACGCTTTCAGCAAGCAAAACCGAGGAAGAAAGTTTATTTCATTCTTCAATGACCCGCTGGGGGAAGAAGTTGGCCCCAATTCAAGTTTGGCATGGTGTTTCTTCAGTTTTTGCGGATGACCGCGTATATGTTTTGTTTGTGCGAATTCAAAGAAGTCGGCCATCTGAAGAGCACAGTCTACTCCCCTGACGATTTTAAACACCATAATCATATCTCGTCTGTATTGCCTATAATATAGAGGAAAATATTTGGAATTTTGAAATTTTTATTTTTCAGCGCCGGTACGGCACTATCTATACAAAGTTAATTTCGAAAAAATAAAAATTCAAAAAATAATTTGACAATATGTGCAAGTAGACTTAGAAAGTCGTAATAATGTCAGCAGAAACTGTTTTTTTGGGGCAACATTTGGCAATGTTTTGCAGGTAATTTTAAAATAAAAACGAAAACTTACGGCAGTTAACAAAACTCTTACAATGAAAATGGAGACAGTGTTCAACGGGCCTCCATGTTCAAAAAGTGTGCTTAGGCACATAATAGTAGGAACATAGAAGTAGAGCAGAAATAGGTGTGGGTGGTCTGATTTAGGTGAGTACTCAGCGAAACTGCAGCATTTTAGACTGAGTACTTCCGTGTGGCTTCGTTTGATTCAGCGGTGGTTAATGGAAACATCTACGTTCTCGGGGGACACGAGGCAGAGAGAATAGTTTCAAGCGGATCTCCTAAATTCCCGATGGTCCTTTCTCGGGGTCATGGAGAAAGCTGCTCGGAAAAGACGAGGAGAATAGAAGGTTAATAGAATCAGTGTTAAGATAAATGTGCAGTCTCCGTTTGAAAGCAGACAGTCTAGTTAACAACCTTATTTCGATTGGCAAGTTATTCCAAAGAAAGCTATATCTGGCAGCAAAAAACAAAGAGAGTTTACATGAGGAAAATGCAGGAGGGGGTATAACAAGTGCCGAGTTTCTTAGGTTGTAGGGACGGCTGACGGGGGTAATGACAGAAGTGGTGGGTAATTTTGTGCAATTATTAAGCCGAAAAAGGAGACAAAAGCCTGCTTCTAATCTCCTGACCCAAAGAAACCTTAGTTTCGTTAATTAACATCTATTTGAGTAGCAAGTATTAGAAGCTGTCGGATACAGCAGTTTTCGTGTGAACTTTTTTTTAAATTTGTTCAATTTTTGAACGGCTACCTTCATTCATGAGACCGAAAAAGGGGCAACAGTATTATAAGATGGGGAGCACGAACAAACGATAAAGTCTTAATTTCATTTCAGGAAGATAGAAATTATAAGAGATAAAGCCGCAAATCTGTGCGGCTTTGGCTGTAATTCTATCGGCGTGAGGAGAGAGGTCTAATTGCAGGCGATTTTAACCTTCCTGACGTGCAATGGTTTCCACCATCCGGTCCTTCAAAGTTCGCGAACTTACTTGAGGCAATAGATATCGGCATGTGGGATCAGGTAGTCGATTTTCCCACTCGAGGAGCAAACATACTCGACCTCATTTTTTGTAGGGGATGCGAACCACTTTCAGTGTCATCCTTAGACGCACTTGGGAGTTCAGACCATCTTAAAGTTCTTAGTGAACTATAACTGGAGGCGGATGAACCAATATCCCAAAAGTATAGTTTTTATCATGACTGCCGATCAGCAAACACGGCTGACCTACTGGCACATCTAAACGCTCTCGATTAGTCTGAATTTTTCCAATGTTTGGATGTATATGTTTGTACCGATGCACTGTACAAAGTGCTGGATCCACTCATCCTCCACCTTGTCCCCCGTAAAAAGTAATACATGTCAAGGATGAAGTGTTCCTTCCTCTGTCTTTCCGTCGTAGGCTGCGTAAACTCTCTCGTCGTTTGCATCGGCAAAATGACACCTTCGTTCTGCCCTTGATCACACTGATCTTTTAGCAGGCTAAGAAGCTCTCCGAAGAAAAGCAGATAGCCGATGAGGCTCACTTCGCTGAAAATCCTTCCCTTAATGTTGCGAAACTCTTTTAGCGTACAGTAAAAGCGCAGAGGAAAACGCAACACCCCATTCTTCAAGATGCTTTAGGAAACCCCATAGCTGACGCTAAGTTGACCGCCGATAGCTTCAATGCGTTCCTATCCAAAACGTTTAGTGAAAGCTCGTTCGCTGCACCTCCGGTTATCCAGGCTTGGACGGGTGCCATACTCGAAACCATAAGTTTTACCGTCTGGGATGTGACTGTAGCCATTCGTCGTTATCGTCAATCCTATAGTCCAGGACCAGATGGCGTCCCAGTTAGCCTTCTAAAAGCTGAAGCGAATGACATATTTCCATCTATTCTTTGTTAGGTATTTAATCGTGCTCTTGAGAGCGAAACCTTTCCTTCGTTGTGGAAGGAATCGCACATAATGCCTATTCGCAAGCATGGCCGATCGACCTCATTCGACAACTTTAGGCCAATAAATACACTTCCCGCGGCCTCGAAGATCTTGAAGACCTTAATCAAAGAAAAGATGATGCGTCACTTGACAGAGAACAACCTGCTCAATACAGCTCAACATGGCTTTCTCGAGAAACGATCTTGTGACACCTGTCAGCTCTCTTTCTTTGATTATGTGCTGCAATCTAGAGACAGCGGTTTTGCCACTTATAGCGTCTATTTTGATTTAACTAAGGCCTTCGATCGAGTCGATCATAACCTCCTCCTTCTGAAACTAGCCTCCTTCGGCATAGGTAGCAAGCCACTGAACTTCATATCTTCCTATTTGGGTGCTCGCACACAACGAGTAAAAATTCCCAATGTTATCTCCAACCCCACGCATGTGAGGAGTGGAGTTATACAGGGTAGTGTACTGGGTCCGCTCCTATTTTGCCTGTTTGTCAACGACGTTTCAGATTGTTTTCAGTATGGCAGACCCTTCATGTACGCTGATGATTTAAAAGTCGCTTATCGATATAAACCGGCAAATCGCAACATCATGCTCGAGCTGATAAAAAAGGATCTTCAGGCCTTCGCCCAGTGGTGTTGCACATGGCGCCTCACCCTTTCATGGCACAAATGTTCCGTTATGGTTGTTGGCGACGATCATCAACCGGAATTAAGCATTGACGGCCACGAACTAAATGTCCCAGGAGTTATCAAGGATTTGGGCATATCCTACTCTAAAAGTCTTAATTTGTCAGAGCACTGTGCCCTGATAGTCTCGAGAGCACGCCGAACCACCGGATTAATCCTTAGAAATTTTAAGACTATCAAGGTTAGAACTAGCCTTTATAATATGTACGTGAGACCTAGTCTTGAATACTGCTCGCCTCTATTCAGTCTTCTGCGCAATAGTGAACGGAAGAAAATAGAATCGGTGCAGCACTTCTTCACTAGAAGTGTTTTCACTACAGAACACTGTAACTTAACCTACCAACACATGTGCGAACTTATAAAGCTGGATCCCTATGGCTTCGTCGATTGCAGAAGGGTCTTTTTTATTGTTTAATCTTTTGAATGGTCAAACCTTTAATCCCCTTAGTAATATAAGGCAGTTTGAACACTCTCGACGCGCCAGTCATCAAGACGTATTTTTATTTCTTCCTATGGCACGTACAGTTAAGTACCGGCAATTCTTTTCAGTAAACGTCATATCAATCTGGAATAAGCTGCCCAAAATTATTAAACCCAGCAAAACTACCCTATGTTTAAGAGAGCTATAACCAGTTTTCTACATTCAGGACAACTTTCACGAATTTTCGGTGCTGACTCAGTGGAATCTCTCTTTCACTCTGATGGCGTTCGTGGACTTTGAACCCCGCCAGGCTTCATTCTGAAGATAATGCTGCTGAAGCAGCAGCCCGCAGTCTGCTAACCCTTCAGCCGATAGCGCGCAACTTTTGCTGACAACCATTGAAGGAAGACTGAGAACACTGTGTTCTTGTGCCAACCCTCTCCGTCTAGAACTAATGAAACAGTTCTCCTGCTGATGAGTCAACTCAGCTTACAACTGTACATTAATTCCGTTTGTATCATATCTTTGAAGGCAGGTTTTTTTTCACTTGAAACAAACTCCCTATCTCGCCCAGTATTGACAAAACAAAAAACCTGAAACAAAACCAATACTGGCCGCAACATAGGGAGTTTGTTTTAGGTTTTCTCCGGTCTTCGAGGTGTTGGAAGGCGCCCAGGAAGTGCATTACCAACTCTTTACAATTGCCTGTAAACTGGCATAATAAACATATTATTATTATTCGAATATTTGCGCTATTCTTAAGCGAACTGATAAAGAGCTATTAGTCGTATCCTTAAGTTGCTTTTTTAATTTCTTAAATTTATTTTGGAGAAAACGTGGCACAGTAGAAGAAGCTGAATTTGATTTAAAAATCTTAAGTGGGGTAAGAGCCTGAATATTTTCTGTAAGGTTTTGTTATAGCTCCTGGAAGAAGTAGGGATCGTTAGTTGAAAGTATGCTTTGCCCATCTAGGGTACTTACGAAATCATTTATTAAGTCATGTTTCACGTTACCAAAGTCGAGGTTATTGCATTTTACATCGGGCTTTTTAGAAAGAGAGACTGGAAAACAACAGTGAATTAAGGCATGGTCACTTGTGAAAATATCACGATGAAAATTCATAAAAAGAGGGTGGACATCATTTGTAAAAATTAAATCTAATATGTTGTCATTTCTGGTCACTGAACTGACCAGTTGTGACATGTTTGAAAAGTTAATAGTGTCAACCAATTTCTGAAATCTTGATGGACAGGTATTTGCATGCCAGTCAATGTCTGGCAGATTAAAATCACCTACAATTATTCAGACATTGAATTGAGTCTCTGCAACTTTTTCAAACATATCACATAGCTGCATTACATTACTTGAGTTAGAGGGAGGATTGTAGACACACACAATTATCGCTTTTTTATTGTGTGGCAGGATGACTGAAATAAGACAAAAATTTCCAGAAAATGACGTATTGCTCAGGTGATACGGAAAATGTACAGAGGATGATTTAATATAAAGAAGGCAACCACCGCCACGCTTTTCAATGCGGTCTTGTCTGTACAAACTATAATTATCTATTGCGAGTGTAGAGTCAGAAATAAGAGAGTGTGTCCATGATTCAGTGACACAGAGCACATCTGGATCAGGCTCAAATGCTACTGTTTTAACTTCTGTCATCTTATTAACAACTGATCTCGTATTGAGTGAGACTATACTGAGCGTATACTTCAGATTCAGGTTACGCTGGTCAGTGTTTATAAAAAAAGGAAAACTTGGTGGCGGAAAAGGAAACGGCATGGGAGAAACAAAAGGCAGAAAGCAATTTGGCCCTGGTCTACAGTTTGTCAAGTAATTATTATCAAATGAACGGTGCATATTGTAGAAAGGCATATAAGACGGGGCTCCATAGAAAGGGCGGCTGAAGTGTGGCATGGGAAAACCAGGAGGGGGTATAAATATAGGATTTTGAGGCAATATATCAAAATTTGACAGAAAATTTGCCTTCGAAAATAACATGACTGGTTTTGAAAAACGGTTAATTTTATTAGCTGGCTAATTATTTGCGGATGTTGATGAGGTTTGGGGATAGGAAAAGCGCTAGCTTGAGCGGTTGGGTCTTTGTTAGATACTGAGTTATTATCGGTAATCATATGGCCAAATTTGAAAACTGACGTAGATTTACTAAGAGCGTTCATGGGTTTATCGGAATTTAAAGCTATCACAGATGTGGTTGGCTCAGAAGGAGAACAACTTGACGAGGCTACAATCTCACTCGAATCACGAGTAAGTTGAATGCGAGAAGTATCAGGGAAAAATGACATTGATCCAGAGGGATGTGGGCTTACCTGACCGGGAGGGCCTGCCTCAGATACAACTTTTGGTTTTGCTGAACCGGAGTCAGTGTTCTCATTTGCTACTTCAGATAAAACCCGACGCTCCATTGGCGATTTATCCCTGCATATGTAAAGTTTATTTTCCTTTAAATAGTTGGCTGACCGCTCATGCTGAGAGAATATGAGGTCTACTTCTATCGCCAAAAATTTTTTTACGAGAATCGGCGGGTTTTTACTTCGAGATGAGAGTCTTTAAGCTTCTGCAACTTTAAAATTAAAGCCAGAAGGGTAAAGACACTGAACAGCACATCCATAGGTTGTTTATCTTTTGAAGCATTTTTCAAAAGAAAATTAAAATTCTTTTTTTGCCGATCACGGGTCTCAGTAGACACCATATTGACGAAAGTCTCTTGTTTCTCACATTGCTGAGAAGTGAGCGTAGATACCTTTCCATTAAATATGGCACCAAGGACCGTAAACAGGCAAGCATATTGGTTATAAAGCTTACTAAAGTTATCTAAAGCATCAAGATCAAGTTTCTTCATGCTTAAGATGGGTTTATCGTTAGGAGAATTGGTATTTCGGGTTAATTTACGTCTCAGTTGTGTCTTGGGTATCATATTGAATAGAAGGTGAGTGATAGGATATGTTCTAAGTAAAGTTATGCACAAAATTGCGACAAAATATTTGAATTACCGAAGAGGCTATGCAGGGTGAAAATTATCTTTAATGGTATATCGAGTAATACAAACTATTTCTTGCTGGAAATTGATATATTACCAATTTTTTAGATATTATTCAGCATTAACGCAATAGATTACTTGATTTTTACGTGAATCTACCGTAAATAGAATGAAGCTATGCCGGTGAATCAGTATAAAAATGTATATTTTGACCTATTGGTAAAAAGACAACTACCGGTATGTGCAGTTGCGAAATTGTTAGATAGACAAATAAATAACAACGATTAAGCTAGTAAATTCAGCAAGTAACGATTAAATCTGATAAAAATATCTATTTCACTTAGCTTTGATAGATAAGTTGCGCGCCTTGACCTTGACCGTATATGTGACTTTGAACGACATGCATGATCTGACAGCATTTATCTGTAAATAGGGTTTTCAAAGGCTCTGCCTATCTCCCTCATTTATACTGAATTACACTAAATTATATCACATGTCAGGATGCACGCCCTATTTTTAATTAATACGATATTCCCAGGAGAACCTGTGGAGTGAATATATCCCTGTTGAACGATAGCAGTGGATCGCTGGGGCAGTTTAAAAAGCCATGCAAATCCCTAATCGTCGTCCAACAGTGAGGAGCATGTTGGTAAATCAGCAAGCCGTCTTTTTGAAAAGCGCCTTCACACCAGTGCAGCTACGTTAGTTGGCCCCTTGATGCTATTTGGAAAAGTTTATAAAAAAATACGATCCTTATGAAGGTATAGGAGACAATGGGCACTATAAACGACATAAAGAGGGCCATAAAGGGTAGGATGATACAAAACGAAATTGTACAATAAATAAATAAATAAATAAATTTTATATTTTAGGCCCGGAGGGCCTCGTCATTGCTAACTTAGTGCTGTGGAAAAATAAATACACAGTTGATAAATGCTGCTCTCCATGAAACAACCACATAGACAGCGGGAGCGTTTAGTAGTGTTGGTAGATAAATTCAGATTTACCAACATATCGTCATTTTGAAATAGTAGTCAACGCATGGTGAACTAAGAAGGAAGCAGTAAAAAAAAACTCCTACCAATTAAGCTGGGGCGGAGTTCAGCGAACCCCTGCTTAAAAAAAAAACGTAGGAGAAAAAAACTGCTTGAAAAAAGTTAAGGGGTTTGGTTGAGAGGATTGATTGTAGTGCAAATGAGACAGGACTGTTGATGAGAACGAATGAGGGGGGGAAACGCTTCTTGTGATTGGAGAAATCATATATTAGCAGAGGCTGTCTTTCACCATTGTTACACCGCTCGACTGGCTTCATGATCAACCATCAGGGAGATGAAACCGGAGGAGACCATTGCGGACAACAGAGTCAGGAAGATGAGGGAACGGCAGAGGTCACCTGATCATCAACGAAACGTCCGAGCTGTGACCTTGTAGATTGCGGAGTTTAGCGACGAGCTGGCGAAAATAGCAGAACCGCCACGAGCATAATAATAATAATTTGTATATTTAAGGCCCAAGGGGCCCTGTCGTTACAAACTTAGTGCTATCGTGAAAATAAAAATAATAATGATAAGCAGTTAACTCTTATAAATAATTGTCATCGGCAGTAAAAAAACTCCTAGATCGGTGGATGAGTTCAGCGGGCCACCGAGTTCAAAAAAACTTAAGGAGAAAAAAACTGCCTTAATGGGTAAAAGGGTTTGATGTGGTTAGTTTTGGACCTGATGTTGAGGGTTCGGGACGTTTATGGTCATAGGAAAAAATAATATATCGTTGAGTTAGGAAGGGGTCATCCGAAAGGCAGGAGAAGGCAGTAGAAGTCAAGGCAACGTCATCGAGTTGCGACCCACCAGATTCCAGAGCCAATCGCGAAGACAACAACGAAGGTTGCAAAAACGGAGAAGAATTCGCAGCCCTTGGAAGTGATGCTTGACTCTGCAGAGGGAAATGCTAACATATTTAGAAACCATTTTAGTATCCTGGGAAGAGCTTCAAATGCCAGGAGGACCCTTTTCAAAATCTACAACTTGCGTGTTTGGAAAGGAAACAGACAGTAACGACTTTATTTCCTCGAAATTTAAATGCTTATATAATTTGCCTTTAAAAATTGACAGTGTAGAAGACAGTCTAATATCGAGAGGAAGATTGTTCCAAATAAAAGCATATTTGGAGGTAAAAAAGCGAAAACGGTTAGATGTGGAGCTATGGGGTGGTAAAATTATCATGGAAGAGTTACGAGTGGCGTAAGGTCGGTCAACTGGAAGGAGAGCGTTAATTTGTGGGAGATTAGGACTATTGTTAACGAGAAACAGAAAGCATAGACCAGCTTCGAGTCTTCTTATCCAAAGAAATTTCATGTTTGCTAATTGACATCTATCTGTATAACACATACCAGACCCAGAAACAGAAAATATTTTACGAGTGAAAACTCGCTGAACCTTTTCAATCTTACTACGGTCATGCTGGGTCATGAGGCCAAAAAGCGGGCAGCAGTATTCTAGTATAGGAAGAACAAACATGCGGCATAGTTTTAACTTCATTTCTGGAAGGAAAAAGTTATGCGATATAAACCCACATATCTGTGCGGCCTTGGCAGAAATTCGATTTGCATGAGGTGATAATGCAAGCTTATTCGTGTAAGTAAGACCCAAATCCTTTATCGTAGATCTTTCTAACAGTGGACTATTTTGGAAGATAATGGGTCCAGGAAGCCTTGCGGGACCAAAACTCAAGAAACTACATTTTGATGGAGAAAACTCCATCTGCCATGTTGCGCTCCAACTTGAGAGAGTACGCAAGTCTGCGTTAACTTTATCAACACAA
>JAYGXS010000183.1:27108-43133 GCA_036362985.1 Ligula intestinalis
GATAACGGGTGTACTGACGTTAGTGGGTGTATTACCAGATATCCGGGTTGGAGGATTAGTGAGTGCATTTACCCTATCGGGATTACAAACAGATTAAGGAATAGCAGGCTGAGAAGTCATTGGTCTTTTGGACTGGAGAGCCGCATTTCTTCGCTACATTGGTGTACGATCTCGACAGAGGAAACTTTTAGTCATTTCTAAATATCGGAAAATGCGACCCAGATGAGCAAAGATTGAGTGGAAACAATTTAACTAAGATGGGCGGGTTTTTGCTACGCGATTGGGGGCGTTTGGCTTCTGCAATTTTGTAGTTAAAACCACCCAAACAATGAAAATCTTTTGCAATATCCAAAGGGCGACTTAATTTGGAGGCATTTTTTAGTATAAAGTTAAAGTTTCGCTTTTGTCTTTCAAAAGCTTCCCTGGTTATAAGATGGACGAGGGAGTCTAACTTTTTACAATCTTGCGAGGGCACATCAGATAACTTACTATCAAACAGCTTGCCTAGTATTAACAAAACAGAACCAAACTTCATCATGAAATCATGACAGTTCTGTAATGCAGATACATCAATTTGCTTAGCCTTGACAATGGGCTGCATGTTGATATCAAGGCATTAACTAGTAGGCGTGGTAAGGCATCGCTTGGGTTTGGGATTAGGTATCTTACGACGAGCTACAATTTTCGTTCTCATAATTTTGATGGAAATCTGCTTAAAATGTTAGATGATTTAGAAAAATTCAGCCTATATGGTTTTACCGCAGCTGGTTGTTAAAATCCCTGAAAATTGTTTAACAAACTGTATTAGTTATTACGTTCAGAGAAAACCAGTTGATATGATTTTCAGATTATGACTTACGACAAATAATCAGAGTTAACTTAACCAATACTGTAGCTATTTTTTAATTAGCACTTTAAAATTATTTGAAAAAGTGTATTCAATATTGGGTAACGACTCAGCTATTGAAGGTCTCGAGAATATTCGGATCTTGACGATTTCTGTTACCAGGCTGCGAATTTGTTGGCTTGACGAGGTTGCATCTCGGTAGAATTGGTTGGAAAACAAAATCTTCTTAAATTCCGACTTCAAAAGATTGTCCACGCAAGAAAAATAATTCCAGAGACGCAGGAAAAACTTCTATGCGTATGGTTGCAGCCACAATGCCCTAGATCGTAATTGATGGGGATATCGATGTAGAAATGTCCTAGGACGAGCGTGGGGAAATATTAACTGTGAACTTGTAGAATTGTTGTAGGGGAGTTTGTTTCAATTGAAAAAACCTGACTTCAAAGGTATGATACAAACGGAATATATGTACAGTTGTCAGCTGAGTTGACACATCAGCAGGAGAAGGACATTAGTTCGAGACGGAGAGGGTTGGCACAAGAACACAGTGTTCTCAGTCTTCCTTCAATGGTTGTCGGCAAAAGTTGCGCGTTATCGGCTGAAATGTTAGTAGACTGCGGGCTGCTGCTTCAGCGCCATTATCTTCAGCATGAAGCCTGGCGGGGTTCAAAGTCCACGAACGCCATCAGAGTGAAAGAGAGATTCCACTGAGTCAGCACCCAAAATTCGTGAAAGTTGTCCTGAATGTAGAAAACTAGTTATAGCTCTCTTAAACATAGGGTAGCTTTGCTGGGTTTTAATACTTTTGGGCAGCTTATTCCAGATTGATATGGCATTTACTGAAAAGAATTGCCGGTACTTAACTGTACGTGCCATAGGAAGAAATAAAAATACGTCTCGATGACTGGCGCGTCTAGAGTGCTCAAGCTGCCTTATATTACTAAGGGGATTAAAGGTTTGACCATTCAAAAGTTTAAACAGTAAAAATAGCCCCCTCCGCAATCGACGAAGTCATAGGGGATCCAGCTTTATAAGTTCGCACCTTTGTTGGTAGGCTAAGTTACGGTGTTCTGTAGTGAAAACTATTCTAGTGAAGAAGTGCTGCACCGATTCCATTTTCTTCCGTTCACTAGTGTGCAGAAGACTGAATAAGGGCGAGCAGTTTTCAAGACTAGGTCTCACGTACACATTATAAAGGCTAGTTCTAACCTTTATCAAACATCTGCTTAAGCATTTTTTTATGCAGATGACTTAAAACTCGCATATACCTATAACAAAAATTCGATAAGTAGTGTGCACAGAACAATCACACAGCATGAGAGAGCAAGAAATTAGGAAGAGCAAAGGCATACTCACCCCCATTACCAAAAGCAAAGACCGCGTCAGTGGAAGTCAGAAGAGTGAAATACCAGCACATTTTCATGCAGGCGAGTTCTTTCCACTGACCAACCAAACATTTGGCGTCTGATGGAGTAAAAATTTCGTCCTTGTCTACACCTTGTATACCGCCTTGTCCGCCGGCGACGATAATTTGGCCTCTAGAGTGTGTGGTTGCTAGCCGGTGTTGCGCACTTCGCATGGAGGCGGCTGGCTGCCAAAAGTATGCCGTGCATGCTGAGGTCCCCTTGGCCTCCCAGTCTACTCCTATGTGACAAAACTCAACGGAGGCAAGACAGAGACCATTTCGACCACAAAACACGAAGTTTATTTCAATTTATAAGCACATCCGTATTTATACAATCCTAGGCATGACGTGTTGTAAATTCCGCTGGCAGAAGGCTCTTATCGTTCTGCATAAAAGGCCTTAACTACTCAAGTTCGGTACAAAAACGCATGAAACGAAAATAGTATGCAACTGTCATATAACCCACCGTTAATAATACTGTAGGTGCTGTAAGGACACGGTTCCATGGCAGCAATCCATTCGGTCTTGTGTAGATATGGATTAAAGCGAAAGACGGACCAGCAGCCCTTATCATTTTTCCAAGTCCAAGGAGAAAAAAGTTTAAGGCAACTTATCAGCCCCTAGCGTACCATAACGCTCGTCTTGGAAGATTTCTGTTTCGGTAAGAGCCATTTTTGTTGAGAATCCCTCATTATTCGCCACTGCGAAAAGTGAGTGTAGATACCCTAATTCCTGTAATCCGAGGACCACCTCTTAATTAGAAGTGGGTTTAAGGATCAATCGTAGCTATCGTATTGCGTGCAGAGTCCAAGTCAGTAAATCACAGCTGGACAAGAGAAATAGGATCAAAAGAATGCGCGACACAGTCACTTGTGATGTGCCGCAGGATACATTGGCTGCTTCTCGCGCTTCACTGGCCTCACAAATGCGAAAATAATGGAAAGCTAAGCTGCATGCAGCAGACATGTTGCACTGCCTAATCAGAGTCTACAAAACAGTTTGAAAGTAAAGTCGTCAATAAAACAGAGATGGGCTCGAAAACACGCCGAAATACCGGATTTATTCTCAGAAATTCTAAGGCAGTCAATGTTAGGACCAGCCTTTATAAAATGTACGTTAGACGTAGTTTGGAATACTGTTCGTTTCTATTTATGCTTCTGTGTGCTAGTGAATAGAAGAAAATCGAATGAGCCCAGCATTTCGTGACAAAAATGGTTGTCTCTTCAGACGCCAAAACCTGCCCAACCAAAATGTTGTGAGCTTACTCACCTTGATCCGTATTGGCTTCTCAGATTAAAGAGGAGGCTAGTTTCACGGTTAGAACTGCTTAACAGTCGTACCTTTAATCTTCCGACTACTCTGAGGCTTTTGGACCACTCTCGACACGCCCGCTACCGGGATGCATTTTGATTTCCTTCTTTGGCACGCTCAGTTAGATACTGCCAGTCTTTTCGGTAATAATAACAATCTGGAATAAGCTACACAGAAATATCAAACTTCATCAAAGGTTTAATTTGTTTAAGAGAACTGCAACTATTTTTCTACGTTCAGGGCACTTTCCACGAATTTTGGGTGCTGACTCGGTGGAATTTCTTTTCCGCTTTAATGGCGTTCAGGGAGTCCAAATTGTGTGCCAGGCTCCATTCTGAGGGCTATGGCGCTTAATCTGCAGCCTGCAATCGGCGTTTTCTTCAGTCAACAGCGAAAAACCGTTCGCCGACACGAATTTATTTCAAACAGACTATGGTTCCATAAGCTTGCTGGTAGACTAACAACACCATGCACTTGTGCCAACCTAGTTCCGTCCCAAAATACTTACATTCAACGAGCTGCCGTTTTTTTTTCTACTGGAAAATACCAGGTACTGGCAAACTCTAGTAGGGCTATAAGGAAGTTTTCCAATTGCCAGCTCGATCCCTTACTATATTGGTCGAAACTGCAAGCATATTTTAAATAGGTCCAGACGATATAGTGCATTGGAAGTAGCAGGAGGAGACGTATGAAGTTGTTGGGTGGGAGAGGACCGAGTTGAAAAGAGAACGAACGATAAGTATGAAGAGCTGAAGACAGCAGGACAATACTGCCAACATATAGCCTCACCTAGTGGGTGTGGTCAGGCGACGCAATGTGTGGTGCTGTCATAGCGGCAAACAGATTGCAAACAACATGACATGCCAATATTACAGTGCGCGGTTGCGCAACGACATATCGTTTAGATAACAAGATCAGAAGTCGCATCACAAAGGCAATTCCCTGTTCCAAGATTTCGCATTGCCTTTTTCCCAATCAACTCTATCCTTTGCGTGGGTGTCATGTGGAAATTGTTACACAGGTGGTGACTGAGACCAAACAGATTTGGAATTTATATTTTTCAGTGCCGGTACGGCACTATCTATACAAAGTTAATTTCGAAAAAATAAAAATTCAAAAAATAATTTGACAATATGTGCACGTAGACGGAGAAAGTCGTAATAATGTCAGCAGAAACTATCCTTTTGGGGCAACATTTGGCAATGTTTTGCAGGTAATTTTAAAATAAAAACGAAAACTTATGGCAGTTAACAAAAACACTTACAGTCAAAATGGAGACAGTGTTCAACGTGCCTCCATGTTCAAAAAGTGTGCAAGTGATAAAAACTGCTTAGGAAGATAGTAGTAGGAACATAGTAGTAGAGCAGAAATAGGCGTGGGTGGTCTGATAAAGGTGAGTAGTCAACAAAACTGCAGCATTTAAGACTGAGTACTTCCACGTGGCTTCGTTTGATTCAGCGGTGGTTAATGGAAACATCTAACTTCACGGGGGACACGAGGCAGAGAGAGTAATTTCAAGCAGATCTCCTTAGTTCCCAATGGTCCTTTCTCGGAGTCATGGAGAAAGCTGCTCGGAAAAGATGAGGAGTCCTCGGGGTCCTTGAACGCATACATTCAGATGTACAACCAATGCCTACTAGTGGTATTTTCGTGCAAATATAGAACTCTTTACTTTCAGGAATCCTGTAAATCTGTCAAAACAAGAATTTTTTTTCTTGATGTCGCCATCTCTTGACGACGCCCACTACAAGCATTTTTATAATTTTCCATGTTATGGTGTAATTTTGTTAGCCACCTTTGCGCAGATCATACGGAGAATATGTCCGTCTATTGTACAATTTCGTTTCGTATCATCCTACACTTTATGGCCCTCTTTATGTTGTTTATAATGCCCATTGTCTTCTATACCTGCATAAAGATCGTATTTTTTAAAATAAACTTTTCCAAGCAGCGTCAAGGGGCCAACTAACGTAGCTGCGCTGGTGTGAAGGCGCTTTTCAAAAAGACGGCTTGCTGATGTACCAACATGCTCCTCACTGTTGGACGACGATCAGGGAGTTGCTTGGCCTTTTAAACTGCCCCAGCGATCCACTGCTATAGTTCACAGGGGATATATTCTCTCCACAGGTTCTCCTGGGAACGTCGTACTTATTGAAAATAGGGCGTGCATCCTGACATCTGTGACATAATTCAGTATAATTCAGCATAAATAAGGGAGATAGGCAAAGCCTTTGAAAACCCTACTTACAGTTAAATGCTGTCAGATCATGCATGTCGTTCAAAGTCACATATACATTATATAAATCGGTGTTGTCTACCAAATGTATGCAGAACAAGCAAAGTAAGATCAAGCTTTCTTTTGAATGCGTCGACGCTTTCAGAAAGAACAACCGAGGAAGGAAGTTTATTTCAGTATTCAATGACGCGCTGGGGGAAGAAGTTGGCCCGCAATTTTAGTTTGGCATGGTGTTTCTTCAGCTTGTACTAATGACCGCGTATATGTATTGTTTGTGCGAATTCAATCAAGTCGGCCATCTGAAGAGCACAGTCTACTCCCCTGACGATTTTCAACACCATGTTCATATCTCCCCTGTATTGCCTATAATAGAGTGGAAAAATATTGAGCCTATGCAGACAACCTTAATCTGGGAGGCCTCCTAAGCTGCTCACCAGCTTGGTCGCCCTTCTTTGGACTTTGCGGCATTGCGTAATCATTCTTCATCGAGGGGCACCACGCCTCGATGCAATACTTTAACATCGGCCAAACAACTTTTCCGAAAACTCGCCCAAAAAGCTCCTCCTCAAAATAGAGGAAGCACCTTATGATTGCTTCGACGATGCCCATAGCCTTCTTTGTGGTTTAAGCACAGTGAGTTGATGGTTTAAGGTTGGGCGTCATGCATACACCTAGATCCTGTAGTTCATTTACTAGATCGAGTTGGTGACCTCCGATCGAGTAGTCATACTCGAATGGTATCAACTTACAGTGTGCTAGGGCTGCCAAGAGGGCGAACAGTGTTGTTTGGTATTAAGCGAACTTTTGTCGACATAGACAAAACACTATTATGCAAAATCTATGAACATTTATTCGCTCACATCTAGAGTATGGTGTTCAGGCGTGGCGACCATGGATGCACAAAGATAACCAGATGTTGGAAAGAATTCAGCAAAGGACAATTAAAATTGTGAAGGGCCTAAAGTCTTCATCTTACGAATGTAGACGAGAAGCACTTAACGTTTTCCCCCTTTGAGTATAGACAAATCCGTGGCGACCCCATACAGACGTACCGCATCGTGAGGAATCAGGAGTGTGCCCTGACGTTTGATGACTTCTTCGCCTTCGTCACTTCAACCAACTTCCATGGGAATTCCCTCAAACTGCGGGGCGCCCTATCCCATATAGAAGTCCACAAGCAGCCGTTCTCACAACGAGTCATCGGTGCCTGTACCGGACTGCCCGAGGAGGTTGTAATGGCAAAATCCACAGATGCGTTTGCACGGAAACTGGATGAACATTTTATGTTGGATATATTATGTACACAAGCGACTATTCTGACTGCTCACACGAACACGTTAAAAATTTTACACGTATATAGGTTACTCACTGTTTATAGTGACATATTTTATGTTGGTCATTTCATGCATACTGTTTTCAATAGGGTCTTCAAAGGCATTGCCTACTACCCTAAATATACTGAACTATACTGAACTATATATTTCGCTGTTTCTTAAATTCTGAGAAGTGTTCGGGCTGTTGGCATTGGGCATATTTTTTCCACAGTTTTCTTTTCTTTTTGAAGCTCTTTTATATGTTCGGTGTCACCCATTCTAAGGACAAACAATATCGCCCTTTCGTGAATTAAAAGACATTTTTACAATCCCCTTCCCTCTTCATCTCTATAACTTTCGAAGCCGACGTTTAAGCATGCATTACAAGTACTGATATCCTTTGTAAATTCGTTCCTTTTCCATTGATGACGATTTTCTCTTTATTCGTCAATTAAACATTGCCAATTTATAACTATCCCTTTTTCACAGTTCCAGTTTTGGCAGAGCATTAAGTCACTTTAAGTCACTTTTTTAAGGGAAAAAGGCTTTCACCCTCGAGCTCCCTATTCATAACCAAAATCGCATAAAAGGTCCACCGTAACAATAGTACATAATACAAATGTACAAATGTAGGCTTAACATTAGCGATAAGTGTGAGCCAGTTGCAAGGTGATGCTACTGACACTTTGTTCATTATATCTGCCACAGTTTCTCAGCAAATGAGAATCAAGTTTGTGTTTTAAAATGTCAACAGTATCTGAGAGGACCACATCTTCCGGGAGTCCGTTCCACGCTCCAATGACCCTCTGAGAGAAGGTGTTTCGTTGAACGTCGATACGGGCCGGTTTCCTCTGTAGTTGAAAAGTATGACCTCGCAGATGGTCAGTCCGAGCCAATCCGAGCCAATTGGCTGTAAAGAAACCTTTCCTGTTGTGTGGGTGTGTATGCCACCTTATACGCGAATGTATCACAATAGGGTCAAGTGAATAATTAAAATCTTTGAAACTTCTTTAACAATAAGGCGAGCCTATTAGTCATTTTGGGTGGATTTTGGATGATTGCTTACTAAATCCTGTTTTAGCAGTCAGCTTACTGTATCCGTAATGGTGGATTCCATACAAGCAGTGGGCTGGGCGGATAAATCGACCCAAGTTTGGTCAAATTCAAATCTTAGGTGTGCCTTCGTTATTCATGGTCCGTAATTCATAAGCATATAATTTGTCTAAAAGCTCGAACTCTTCGGGAACTGATGGTATTCCCAACTCAGTTATCAAAAGAGTGTTGAGCTTTCCCAAATTACTTAGCCATATATTTTCAGTCTATTTCTCAAATGCTTACTTTCCTGACTCTTGGAATACATCCATTATTCTTCCAATTTTTAAGTCAGGATCTCGTTCAGACGTTAATAACTACCAAGGTGTTCAGAAACCCCGACCCTAGCAAAACTTCTGGGAAAGATCATTTTTAATAAAATTCTCGACTTTTGCCTAGAAAACAAGCTCTTAAGCGACTCGCAGCATGGTTTTTTACCTGGAAGATCATGCGAGACCTGTCACTTAGCTTTTCTTAACCACGTCACTTCCCTCCGTAACGAGCGGCAATCCGTGGTTGTTATCTACTTTGACCTACACAAACCTTTCGACAAGGTACCACACAAATGGCTCCTGGTAAAATTGGAAGCCATTGGCATCCGTGCCCCTCTCCTCGACTTCATCGGTTCCTACTTGTCTAGCCGCAGCCAGAAGGTCTTAGTAGGTAACAGTTACTCCACTGCTCAGCTGATCACGAGTGGCGTTTTTCAAGGCACTGTCTTGGGTCCTTTACTCTTCATTCTAAACATAAATGAAATTTCGACTGTTCTGAAAAATTCACAAATTCTCATTTATGCAGACGACCTCAAATGCATATACTCATACAGGGTTTTGTCTCCTGTTTCGCCTTAATAATAGTTCAAATCTCCCCAAGATGTCTGCCCTTACTCCCGTTACTCGCCCTTACAACCTAAGAAATTCAACGTTGATTATACCTCCTCCTGCTTCTTCCACTTCTAAGCGATCTCTATTTTTTGCTTCTAGGTATAGCTATCTTTGGAATAATTTGCCGATTGATTTTCGGGCGTTGACTAGTCTATGTCCATTCAAGCGAAGACTACACATTTATCTAAACACTGAATCTATTAACCTTTGTTTTCCTCATCTTTTCCGGGCAGCTTTCTCCACGATCCCGAGAAAGGACCATCGGGAATTTAGGATCCCTTCTTGAAACTACCTTCCTCTGACTCGTGTCCCCCTGAATCAGGACGCAGTCTTGACGGCTCTCATTTCGCTTTTCATCAACCATCATCAGGGCCTTATATTTGGTCACATCTCAGACATCCCCAACGATGGTCTTGTAGATTTGACGGACTTTTGGATATCATACGGTGGTGCCCATCACGATCATAAACTGGTGGGTTCCCTATGTTCCATTATGCCGCACCGGTTTGGGAACCCGAGTGTAGTGCCGGGAACCCGTCTATACCAGTAATGTTACGTTAATACCTATTGTTCTGCCCCACGCTCAGCTTCGACTGAGTTTGCTTCCAAGCCCCCCCTCCCCTTACTAACAGAGGCAGTGGGTACCAGAATACATAGTCAGAATCCAGATAACGATGTGGCTCATCTGTGTGTGCCCTTGAATTTCACCTGCCGCATGACACTGCTATATTCATTTTTTTCGAAACTAACAAATTCGCTTCTAAACAGTTATACTCGTCTTATAGCTATCGACTTTGGATACTGTTTGTTAAACCAATTATTTCTAATACTTCTTGTTATCGAATTTTTTGGTTTATTGATGAGGCCCATTGGGCCTGAAATATACAACTTATTATTATTATTATTTTCTAAGGACATGGCCAATATATGCGTTGATAAAATAAACGCGGATATGCTATCACTCACATGTTGGAGTGCTACTTGGCAGACGGAGTGCTCTCCATTCAAGTGTACTTTCATGTGTTTCGGTCCCACCAAGCTTCCTCGTCACAGATATGTGGATTTATATCACATAATTTCACCCTGCTGCAAATAAAGTTAAGACTTTCTCACATGTACGTATTTCCTTTAATATACTTGACTTGACTATGTTCTACCCATCCTAGAATATTGCTGTCCCCTCTTTGGTCAAAGGAATACTTATGACCGCGGTAAGGTTGAAAATGTACAGAGGGTGTTCACTCGCAAAATATTCGCTTTTCCTCGGTCTACAGTTCCTTATGCGGAGAGATATCAGTTAACGAACGTGACATTTCTTTGGGTTAGAAGACTCGAAGCGGGCCTCTGCTTCCTTTTTCACCTTAACGCTACCACTCTGCTCTACTCTACTCTACCCACAGACCTTATGCCACTCGCTAATTTTCCAGGATAATCGCACCCCTCTTTAGCTGTAGATTTAACCATTCTCGCTTTTTTTCCTCTCAATATGCCTTCCTCTGAAATAATATTCCCCTCGAAATTAGGCTGTCGTCTAACTAAGCAGTTTTTAAAGTCAATAATAATAATAAGGTTTATTTGTAAAGCACATCAAATTACGACAACACTTAACTTCGGTAGATATATAGTCCTTTTTATCCGTCTTCTTCCCAAACACGCAACTTGTGGACTTTGAAAAAGGTTTCCCTGGTATTTGAGGTGGTTATATTTATATTAAAATTTTTTCCATTTGTGTCTTTTTCGTCCTCAATAAAGCGATATTTGCAACGATGTTTCCTCCTTTTCTCTGTCCAATCAATAATGCCGTTTACCATTCCCCGTTTTCAACACTGAAGATGGATTTTGTGGTCTCTATTCTTGTTTATGGCGGTTGTGTTCTTTTTTGCAGCTCGCCGCTGGTCTCCGCAGTCCACAAGGTCGCATCTTCGGCGTTTCGTTGATGATAACGTGACCTCTGCCGTTCCTTAATCTTGTCGACCCGGTTGTCCGCGAAGGCCTCCTCCGGTCTCACCTCCCTGATGGTTGATCATGAAGCCAGTCGGGCGGTGTTACAGTGGTGAACAACAGCCTCTGCTGCTATATGATTTCTCCAACGACAAGAAGCGTTTCCAACCATCATACGTTCTCATCAACAGTCCTGTCTCATTGCACTACAATCAATCCTATCAACCAACGTCTCCATTCTGTAGAAGCAGTTTTTTCTCCTACGTTTTGTTTTTTTAAGTGGGGTTCCGCTAAACTCTGCTCTTGCTTTAATGGTAGGAGTTTTTTTTACTGCTTCCGCCTTAGTTCAGCATGCGTTTCAGAGAGTGTTGACTACTATTTTAAAAATGACCATATGTTGGTAAATATGAATTTATCAGCCTACATTACTAAACGCTCCCGCTGCCTATGTGGTTGTTCACTGAGAGCAGCATTTACCAACTTTGTATTTATTTTTCCACTGCACTTAGTTTGCAATGACGAAGCCCTCCGGGCCTAAAATATAAAATTTATTTATTTACTTTGTAGCCCAATGGTAGATCGTTGGCTGCACGAACCCTCCCTTCTTTGTCAATCGGAATTTCACCGAGACCGCAAATTTTTCACAATTGGGTCAGTTTAATTATTCAAATTTGCCAAACCCCCTTAATAATTTCGGCAAACTTTTACTCATGGAATGCACGAGTTGCGTGGGAAACTTTCCAAAACATTGCCTGCGTTGTAAAATTTGCTCAAAATACCGTTCAGGTGGCGCCTGTGGCTTTAGTTCTTAACGTTAGGGGCATAATATAGCCGAAGAAACAGAGAGCGAGCTTGGCTGTTGAAGACACTTAGTGGGCGTTTGCGTGACGACATGTCCTTTGGTTTAGCGGAGGACCGACGATGGAACAGTTTAGCAACAGACTATTGCTCTGCTTAGATCGCTGTGTGCACAAAAATTCTTCGATATTGGACGTGGAAAGCGAATCTGAGAGGTCTGTTTGATTATCTCTGCGAGCCTTAGATGCACAGATAACGAACAAGTATTTTTATATTTCGCCTGATTTCTCAATATTTTAGGTTTATCCAAGCAACTTAAGAAATGATAGCGTACACAGTGTAATGTTTGTTAATTTTGCGTTTTAAAAATTGTAGGATGTTTTTTAACACAGTAAACATGAAGTCACAAATACTTGATACACCGCTCGTGTAAGAGAGATGCTACAAATCTGGTGAGTGAGCGGAATTATTAATTAGGCTAATGCCAGCAAGGTCAATAGCATGATAGGTACGAACGGTGCTGGCGTTTTTCATAGAGATAAGCAAAAAAGTGGCAACGAAATCATTTAGTCAGTGTAACTGAGGAAAAATGCTTGCGCCTTTGAAACCCCTATTTGCCAGAGAAAATTCTCAAGACTAGTAAAGCCACAAAAAGCCCTAACAAACTTAGAGCATGTGGCTGAAACTTATGTTGGCAAAGCGACTCATGGGTCTGCCAGTTTACAAATAAATCGTTTCAGCATATTCCGACCATAGTCGTTAGAGCCTTGAACCACTTGACATCGCTTAGTAATCCTTTATTTTGTTAAACCCCCATACGGCATGGCACATTTTTACCTGCTTATTACCAATTCGCGGCCTACCCGCATTCTGGTCTTCTGTAGGTCTGCTATGTTTAGCTTGGATCTCATGCCAACGCAACGTTCTGCCGTATGAGGTCCAGTTAGTCCGAGCTTGAGTGCTTGAACGCAATAAACTAATCTTGCATTTACTATACTTACAACTCTACTTAGGTGTAAACAACTTTATCTCTCCAAATACGATTTTTCAACAATTTGTACCACTTGTTTTGATGTTTTTGGAAGCAAAATTTAGTAGTAAGATTGACTTCCAGCTCTCACAAACACCATCGAAATCTGTTTTGAATGAATGACGCAGTCTTGACCTTGAACAACCAGAAGCTTGTTTTAATATGCCATTGGCTGCCCTTTTCTCATCGACTTTGGTGGTCTATTGTCACTCAAGTTCGACCCATGTTCGGCGTCTGCCGTTGTCTCTCGTCGCCAATTTAACTTTTTAACACTGTACGATTTAGGTGGAATCAATACAATCACTCTCCCTCGTCCTGACCTTTAAAAGTAAATTTTACTAGTCCGTATATTTCCCCTTTTGCCGTACTTCGGCGAATCCCAAATAAGTTCACTTCCTCTCACTGCCTTAACTCAACACCGTCTGTAGCAGACTATAAAGATTTCAGCCCTATCGGTTCTGGCGTGCTCTCTGAATTTGGCTCAGCAGAACAGGAGACGGAAGACAGATAAATTTACAAACAAATAACTTTTAGTTAAGTAATTTTGTCGGAGGAGAGTGAGTAAACACTCGCTGGTCAGAGCCTCGGTAAATCCTACCTCCCCATACCTGAAAAGAAAGAAAGATGGGGTTGGGTAGCCCGCTCGCAGCACCCTCCAGGGACCAAATACACATAGTTAGGCTTTTTGTCTATTATCTAAATAAATTATTATATTTATTGAGCCTTCACCTTCTTCACGCCAGGTCGCACCATTCTTATAGGTTCCGTTTGTGTGGACTCCAAAGGTTCGCGTACCGATCAGGCGCTGTGTTGGATCTTTGCGGAGTTTCTTGCGGCCAATTTCTTGATGTTAGGACGAACCCTAGTCAAGTGTGGCACATTTATCGACTTAAAAGTACGTTGCTAGTGAACTGGACTGTTGGAGATATAAGTATTTATCCCAGTAAAATGCTACCGTCTCTTCTATTTATGCGAAAGAGAATGCTTTATTTAGAAGGGAATATCCTTAATCTTCAGCAAAAATGGCTCCATTCACGAAGAGCAAGGGATAAAGTAAACAAGTAAGGGGGCATGGTAAAAGGCCATAGAATACTCCAAATTAAAGGTGTGCTTTTTTACGTCTGAGCTTCACTGCAGGTGCTTGGTCGCCCGTTTATTCGTATCGTCCGTGTTCTCAAAAATAACTAGTTTTGACAGATATTGTCCGACGTCCTGTGTGGGATACGGTCACTCTCGATCAGTTTCTCAGTAGCCCACGACTAAGCCTGTTATTCTTGTTTTTCAGACAGTGTCGTCTCCTCCGTTCGTCTCTTCATTTGTGGACCATATTGTCGATTAGGTAGACCAACGCGGGGTTAGATCGGGGTATGACAGATATCGTTCGGGTTGCGTTCCGATAAAAATGCTGACATGGGGATGCGTGCGTGTGTGTGATGGCATGCATCGTTACAGGCTCAAGTCACGCCAGCAATCTGCGCCCGTCCCCGGTCATATTGACTGCGTTGACACCTAGCACAGGTGGGTGATCGAAGAGACTGGTGGATTCAGCCAAAGTCTGCTATCAATTAAAATTGGTTTACACGCAAATCACCGCGCTTGCCTTCAGTCTGCTAAAACACGAGATGGACCAACATGTGCTGTCAGGCTGCGGTGATGCGCGGGCCATTAAACTGCTAGGATAGTGAGCGTGGTAGACTGAACAGTCTACAGCTGATACCCGCTCTGGTAAACTCACTACCGCACAAGCAGTTATGCTGTGTCACACGATGCTGACTAGGTGACGTTTCTGTACACACGGTCTTGCGCGTGAAATTTGGTTCTTCTAAAGCTTTCTGGCCTTCGAAGTGTCTTATAAACTTGAGCTTGTTCTTTGTTAGCTCTTTGCATTGACTACCCAGAACATGCGTGAGTGGTGACGGGTACCTGTTGCACACAGAGAGCATAGCCCGGTGACATCTCTTGAGTTTATTTCGATTTTCACATGGGTCTCATGATGTTTTGATCCGTGATACTTGATGTTGTCTTCAATTTCGCGTCAGGAGTTCAGATGATCATTATCTTAGGGAGTTTTTGTGTACATGTTGAGTCATCAGGCTGCTGGGTGGATGTAAAAAGGTTCATAAACCCTCCCAGACTCATTCTGAAAAGCAGTGTGATCGGTATGCCTCTAACAAGGTGTTTCCGGTGGTTGGCACTGCCGATTACAAAAACGGAACTACTCTTGGTTAGATATCCTGAGATTCGTTGTGGTAGTGTGGAATGATGGAATGGCGGCCGTGTCGGATTGACAGTCGGAAAATTTGTAAACTAGCTTTGGGGAGCATCACACTAACCCACAGGTAATCGAACTCGTTCAGTAATTTAGACGACAGTATAACTTTATGCCTCGGTGCGAAGCCAGGACCTCAACAGGTCGACCGAAATTTCTGTCAATAACTGATATGTTGAACGATGCCAAATATTGTGGTTGTGAGAAGTGTTAGTGTTATGGTTTTCAGCCTTTGTATTCCCACTACCCATAGAAATGGGTGTACCGATGGAGCGACACCATTTTTCTCAAGTAAAGTAGAAATTTTATCATGGAGTTTTTTTTACACATGCCTCGTAATTTGAGTGGTACTTGTGCACATGGAACGTGGTCTATAATGTGTTAATAGTGCGACATGTGGCCCGCCTGTTGCCGGAAATGGGTCTCATAAGAGACCGTCGAATTGCTCCTTTGCGTTGATTAAAGCTGCATGCGTGGTAGTCTGGGCTGCTCTTCCTCAGATAATTGATGAGTGTTTGCATATTTCTGCATCCCTGTAGGCTAACATCCTCCCCACCCGAAGATGTCAGAGGACATCTAACGGGCCATGCAGGTTGTTCGCTGTCCGAGTTGCAGGCGTCCACCCAGGCGCCAGTCATAAGCCTCATAAAGCGGCCTCGATCTGGGAGGGAGGCAAACATTGTGTATATGTCCGCATGGTATGCAGGTCCCCACGCGTTATGCTTACGAAACCAAGAGCTTGATGGCGTTATCTAAGCCGAGGCACAGTTTATGCAAAGTGGTCACCAGAGCTCCTGCTCGCCGAGGATGGGATTACTTAACCTTACCAGAGATCTCTACTAGGCCACGTGGTGCCAGGCTGTAATAAACGCCGAGAGTAAACCGCCTGATTCCGAATC
>JAYGXS010000184.1:471-43078 GCA_036362985.1 Ligula intestinalis
ATGGTAGCTTAGGATTTGGTGCGTATTGGTGGCCTTCCTATACACCGTCATTTTGAGGCTTCCATTGGGTTTTCTATGGACGAGCACGTCTAGGAACGGCAGTTGGTTGTTATTTTCAGCCTTTATCGTAAACTGGATATCAGGGAAGACAGAATTGAGGAGATTGTGAAATTCCTGTACCTTTTCTCGCTCAATGATGACAAAAGTGTCGTCAACATATCGACTCCAAAACTTGGGCTGATAGTTTGCGAACACGATCACCTCTTGTTTTTGGAGAACTGCTTCTGCGATGAAACCCGACAGTGGCGACCCCATCGGCGTCCCCTTGATCTGTTCGTACATTGTCCCCTCGAATGTGAAGTACGTCTTCAAGCAGAATTTTAAGAGTTGAACGAGATGTCTCCGTTTCACCGTCTCGCCCGTCTCATCATACTGGCTCTCCAGTAGCTCGCTTATCGTGTCGACGGCCAGGTCTTGTGGGATGGAGGTAAAGAGAGAGGTGACGTCGAATGACACCATGACCTCGTCTGCGGTAGGTTCCACTCCCTTAAGGCGCTCCAGAAATTGAGTGGCTGAGCAGACCATCGTGGCCGTGTTCGCCGTCAGTGGCTTTAGATTTCGAGAAAACCATTTAGCCAGATTGAATGTTGGTGCTCCCCGCAATGACACGATCGGCCGGAGGGGAATCCCAGCCTTGTGTACCTTTGGTAGACCGTAAAACCTCGCTAAGGGTGCATCTGTTGGCTTGATGGCCAGTCGTACCCACCTGCTGATCGCGTTGCGACTTTGCGTTTCGGTGAGCAATTTGTCCAGTTGCGCCATCAGCTTCTTCATCAGTGCATCGTCGCATGGAAGGTACGCTTGCCAGTCCTCCAGCAGAGCGTTGGCCTCCTGAATGTAGTCGCTCTTATCCACCACCACAGTGAAACGTCCTTTTTCTGCTGGGAGAATCACGATGCTGGCGTCAGCCCTCAGTGTTTTGAGCGCACTCTCCTCTGCTCGGGTAATGATTTCGCGTGGTTTGTGCACCATCACCAAGGTTGTTACCTGTTGCCGTATGAGGTGTTTCGTCTCGTTAGATTCCCTGGTTTGTTTAAGAATAGATTTCACCGTTGGGACGAAGGTTGATTGGATCGGCATCCGTAGTGTTGACGCAAGCTTCGTGGCTCAGTACTTTTACTTGTGTTGGTTTCAGCTGCTGGGAGGACATGTTGTGCACAAGAACTTCGCTTTCCTCTTTCGATGACTTCGATAGATTTCTCAGCTTCTCGCCCAGTTCGACATCTCTTTTCGTCCGTATTTCTCTGGAGCGTTTGGTGATCACCTAACGCAACAGCATGACTCCATCCTCTCCGATAAGTTCGGTGCACTGTTTGATTGCCTGGCTCAAAACCCCGTTGTATTTACGCAGTCGAAAATGGCAGTCCTGGAGGAGTGCACGAATCAGTCGCCTGCCATGATCTGTCACCCACCGTTTTGCCAGACTTGTGTTCACCGGTGGCCTTAGGACAAGCTTTTCGGGAGTACATGGTTGTCAAGGCATCTGTGGAGAAATTGTATCTGCACGTACGTTGAAGACAAGCGAAGAAAAAATACTTCCCAACTTCGTGCTGACTGAAGCGGTTCGCGCCCAAAAATATTGCTAATAGAAGCGAAAATCCAAGTCCCCAAGCATAAATGAGAAGAATAGGCGAACACTATACAAATGGGCAGAAACACACTGCAGCGAGCCGCAGGACCGGAAATTTGAAAGCGATACCTCCAGCATCTCGTCTTGGCCAACGGATATCATCGAAATTTAATCGAACGCAGCAGACAGGTCCGATCGAATGGAGAGCCGGCAGCCGAACAACCGAAATTATGGAGCGCGCTACCATACATTGACGGCATTTCGGAGGCAGTCTCCCGTCTATTAAATCCCCTGGGGATCGGCATCGCCCACCGACCAGAGGCAACAATACGACATCTCGTCATGCGGCCGAAGGAACCCCTGCCCCGAGGTGAAAACACAAACGTCGTTTACCGGGCCAAATGTGATTCCTGCGCGGTCAACTATGTCGGAGAGACTGGGAAGTGACTGCAGACCCGGATGGCAGAACTCAGCTGGGCTGTGGATACGATGCAGCGACTTTCGTTGGTGGCGGAACACTGCGCAAATTCCGGACACAAATTCGCTTTTCAAAATGCCGAAATTCTGGGTCGAGGAAATGACCGCATGGTGAGGGAAAAAATCGAGGCCTGGCACACTGGTATAACCTCCATTAACCGCTGTGTGTCGCTTCCCACAGCCTACCAAGCCCTCCGAAAGAAACTCAATGAAGGAAAAAGTGAACACCAAATTAGACGGAACGTGAATCCGGGCCCTCACGAGCCCATGGTGGACACACAAGTAACCGCACCACAAACAGACGGAGCAATCATCAACTTAACCACTTCACCCGCTCATTCTGTAGGTGCGAAACCAGATGGACGTGTTAAGACAAAGGGGTCATCGGACTAGGACGACAACTTAGATCAATGACAGTGGCGCAGGCGTAAACAGCAGAACCCGACGCTAATCTGGGCCCCTGCGAGCCCATGGTGGACACACAAGTCACCGCGCCACAATAAAACAGAGCAATTTTCAGCCTAACCGCTTCATCCGCTCATCCTTTAGGTGCGAAACCAGCTGGAAGTGTGAACACAAACAGAATCACCGGCCCAAAATGGTTACTAAGATCAATTACAGCAGCACAGGCACGAACAGCAGAATCCGACGAGAGACCCCTTGATCGAGACTAATCCGCTTGAAGGCGTCAATGGTTGAGCATCCCTCCGATGTCCCGCCCCCCCCCACTTCCTTTGCATTGGCTTAAACCCTTTTGACCATGACTGCCACCTACTATAACTACTGTGAGGCGCAGTACTACCCCCACCTCTGATGATGGAAGCCTGTACGCTTTTGAAATGTCAGGAAAGTAAAACTATGGTTCCCGTGATCGCCTCTTCTTCTCATATATATATATATATATATATATATATATATATATATATATTAGTTTAAAGGTTTTGATATAAATGTCGAACAAAAGTGCAATTTATCAATATATCAATGAAGATACTGAAAAAGAAGTAAATTATGTTAGAATCTAGTCGACGATATTCAATAAATTGTTATCCATTAATGGCAATCTGGACAAAAATTGACTAAAGAAAAGTTCTTTTTTATATCAAGAAAGTGGTTACGTAAACTCTTAAGATAAAATATTTAAATTTATTTTTAAAAATTGCAGCAAATTTTTACGTCTCCTGAGCATAGGTGATTATCGGGAAAACTTTGTTTTTCTTAATAAACTTTAGCATTTCTAACACTTCATTTAATTTTAAATGTGTCCAATGTTGTGCATGATTACTTTTAAGTTTTCCTTTAATTCATTCACACTGTAATTCGAGTAATGGTCAGCCTTCTACAAAGTTATGAAAGTCGCAAGGATTTGAGCTTCTACCGTATATCATTTACCTGCGCCTGTTGAGCAGAATATATTGGTAAGGAAATGTTAAACAGCACCGGGTAGAGTCAGACCACTGTTTGGATGCCAAAAGAGGCCTTCCAAGTGATCTACGAGATACCCTCAAGCTATTCAAAATTTATTAAAACAGCGTCTGGTCACTACGGCAGAAGCGGCCACACCTGTGCGTCCAAAGGAACTTTGTCGTGGCGGTGCAATTACCATGAGCAAAAGCCGCTAATCAAAACATCAAACAGGTTATCACCTCGGCCGACTATTAGTCCCCCCAACGCTGATCAGATTTTGACCCAGATTCCCTCACTGCTAACCACTGCTAACCATACTATTTTTGTCTATCAACCCGCGTAGTTAATTTATATACTTACCAGAGAGACTTAATCAAAATCAAACATAAGTTTGGCAATTTATCTTTTGGAACTTTAATTTACTTGATAAATCACTACACGCACCATTTTGAAGAACAAGCGTTGCATTTTTACAGTAATACCTTGAAACGTTGTTTGCGCGGCAGGATGTTTCTCGTTAAAATCATTGGAATTTATGAGTAAGCCCACTTACAGTACGTTCGATTTTACTTTACTCTCTAGCAAATCGCTGTAAAGCATTTGTACATTTCGCTAGTTTCAATGCTTACCACAGAAAACTTCCTTTACATCTGTTTTACTGAACAATGTGAACGTTTAGCGGGTATCAAGCAACCGTTGTTAAACTTTGCACTTGGTAAAGACCACTGGAGTACCAAGACCAAATGGCAAGCAGTAAAATGCGACACTGACCCAATTCCTACTTTAAGTTGGTTCTTCTAGATGCATTTTCATAAAATAAATGCTGCTTAAGGTATTTGTGAGCCTTACTTCTGAAACATATGGATTGCACCTGAGCATAAACCCCTAGAACCCAATTCCCGTCGGCAGAGAAGCTAGACAACCAGGCCTATTTTGAAAATAGTAGGCAAGTTGCATGCATTTAATCATGAACAGTACGCTATAGCACTTACGTAGACCAGGCGCTTGATAACAAGACTAAAAGTGCGCAATGTCTGAATCTTTATAAATCAGCAAGCGTTGTCGAAGATTTCACACAATAAGTGAAGGCAATTATTTTGCTGACGAAACGGCGAATCCCGTTACCACGATTTCATCCTTGAGAACTTGCACCCTAATGCACACAGGTGCCTATTGGCTTAAGTATATTTACTGCTTTTGAAGACTGCGCATCTGTGCAAAATAAAAAAGGCCTCGGCAGGTCGTTATTCACCAGCTTAACGCAGGAACCAGTCATGCACCGGAGCAAGTCTGACAATATGACACTGTGCATTTTGCCGCAGCGGCATCGATTGACTTACCGCCTCAAATTATAACACTTCTGCCACATTCCACATCAATTTCTCTCCACGTAACCCTATATATGTCACCTGGAGTATATTTCATATTTCATTTCCTGACTGTTTTCTCACTCGCATTATTAGACATCAACGGCTCCTATCGCCTCGATACACGCCGTATTAGGTCCTAAATATAAGATTTTAAATTTTAAAGGCAACGAACATCAGGCGCATTCTTTAATGCTAAATCAACCACCCTGCTGGGTACGAACGCAGTTGTGTCAGAAGCCTCTTCCGATGTGTTCAAACACACTGTAGCGAGGACAGGGGGAACCAAAAAGGGGTGAAGTACCTATATGCCCTTTTAAAAGCTAACGCTTATTTGAAGTCCTTCATCGGCAAGAGCCTGAAGATGTTTTGCGTGCATCGTTCGAGCAAAGAAGAAAAGCCAACCCCTACGTTCAAAACGTTTCAGAGACGACTGCACGCATCCCAGAATTCTTTGGGATTGGAGTGGCACATGGACCATATTTTACAATCCGACAACAAACCATGAAGCCGAAAGACCAGCTGCCAGCAATAGAACAATCAGCTGTAGTCTACAGCATACCATGCAAAAAACAGCCAGGCGAGGTAAGTTGGGGAAACGTGTGAACGCCTGGGCACAAGATTGCATGAACATCAATTTGCAATCAATCACAGGGACCAGGTTTCTTTAGTTTATGATTTTGTGCAACAGCTTAACCCCGAATTCGCCTTGGAGAAAGCGAGGGTGATTGGCAGCACCAATAAGAAAATGTGTAGGCTAGTGCTGGAAGGTTGTTCCGTCACTGGCACAACCAACAGAGCTATCGACTTGAACCTGGCCTACCAAAGGCTTCACACAAGGCTCAGATCAAATAGGCCAGAGCCTGTAAGGCAAATGAATACGCAGGATCGAAAGCAAATGCCCACGGACAATGAAGGTGAGGGTCGGAGCTCACGCGATTAACATCAAACCTTGTCCCACCGTTAAAACCGCAAGGCAAAGAACAACCCAAGTGAACAGCAGCGAGTGATGAGTTCATCGATTGAGGTGGGGCAGGCCGGCAAGCATATTGTCTTTCTAAAAATACGCTGACCACAGAGAGGACGGTGGTCACGCAAGCCCACCAGAAGCCAACATCTGGGGGACCAACTATGCTCGGCAACGAACGGGCAGCTCAAAGTTCACACGTCCAAGACCAATATAGTTTGAAGCAGACAGCAATGCCGGCTTACTCAAAAACACCAAAAACACTCTCACGAAGGAAGCGAGAAGGTTTTCAAAACGTCATTTCAAATATGATTTGGTCCATGAAATGGCCCCTCTTCTTCTCCCTTACATTGGAAGATGATACAATTGATAATTAATTGTACATTTAAGGCCCAAGAAGCCCCTTCATTAGCATTTTCGGGTTGTGGTAAAAAAAACGCAAATTTTGTTATCACAAACGCGCGAAAGTGGCTGCCGTCTAGCCCAACTGCGTTTGAGTCATCCTGTCCTCGACTGCCTTAACTTGCAATCTGCCTGATGACTTAACTCCCTCGATTGTGTCTATCTTCGCAATTTTTTTCATTTCCAGATAAATCGGTTAACCGGTAGATTTACAGAGCGCAAAATTCTAAGAACGTACCTTTTGTTACCGAGGTTAGACTTTGCAAGATCCAGAGCGGTCAAATTTGGCTAAGTAAGAATTTTTCTGCACAATGTGTGATCTTTCGTCAGTTAGACAATCAACCCTAGGTTCGGAAGCTGTTTACTTTCACAGATACAGAAATGTTTGGGATAACCCTAGGTGATCCTAGCCGCGCAATGTTGTTATTCAAATCGGATCAGCTAGCTAAGCGTATATTTGATCGGAATCGCTTCATCTTCTGAATATTCTGTGTGTTCAGAAAACGTTTTAGTAAGGAAAATGATAGGCAACCAAAACTCTGAAATATATGTAGGTTGCCAGATTTAAACGAATTTTCTCTGCTTCTTCATTTTTCAGAACCAAACAAATCGCCTTAGCGTATTTTGCGTAAAAAAGAACTTCAGAACGCTTTAAGAAGCATGCCTTCTGGAACCCGCAAACCAGGTCTTCAGTAAAAGGGCAAAGATCCAAAATCAAATTACTCAAGTTCTGGGAGGAAATGCCTAATTTGTAAATGTGCGCTCTAATAGAGGATGTCCGTGCCAAACGGTTAATGCATAAAGTATGGACAAAATGTACGTTGGTTTTGCCTGGCGTTCAGACTTTACCGTGTTTATTGAAACAAATGTAGTACGGATACTACTTTAACGCAGTGTTTATAATTCAGATAGGCATTAGCTTTCTACACGTGCTGAGACCCGCGTCTTGCATGCTTGATGCTAATTAGCCCTGATTTAGAGCTATTAATCTAGTCGTTACTCCATAGCACCAGATTTGCTCGTTACACCCTTTTTAGGATTTGTCTTCAAAACATGCGGTGTGGGTTGATGCGATTTGAAAAATATATGGAATGCTAACTGGTCCATCACACAACTAGATCATCTCGTCTTGCCTTGGGGGTCACAGTCGATTACCTGCCGTACACTTACAGTATTCTCACTTAACGTTTCTTTCTCCTCGGACGTGATAAACCTGAAGTTCCTAGCGTCTCCCATTTGTTCATCAAAGTATCATGCGTCCGGTCTGTTTGCTGCTAAAGGCACTCAAGACTTGGCCTGATTTTCTCAAAAAATTTACACAGCCCTTTCTAGAGCTCTTACTCCTATTCAAGCTCGCTCAACCATCTCATTCTTTCCCGGGTATTTTATTTTGCTACCCTCAGTATCTAATTTCCGAATATGGCGTAACCTGATCTAGGCCATCGCTTTTCAACTGCCGTGCATTTACCCGTGCGGTTGCGTTTCCCATTGCGATAATCAATACATACTAAAAGGTCTCATTGTAAGGGTTTTCGGAGATAAGCGAATTATATTTCAACTAACAGCGTTGGAAAAATGCCCAGCAGCTCGACCCTGCCAATCCTTTGCTAAGGTCTAATGGCAAGCCGAGAGCTGGACTTGAAGGACTGCTCTGAGTACTTGCTTAATTTGCTTTAAAATAGTGGTTTTAATTATTATACTCTCGTCCCATGTATCGCGTTGTTTCTGGTAAAGCTTAAACAATATATTAAGGTTCACGGTAGAATGCAACGAATATGAGCCCTCGTGGGACATTGAGCCAGCCGCTATCTACGTAACACGAAATTTTAATTCATGCATTTCTCACTCCAACCTAAATCAATGCATAAAACTCTCCCGCAAATTCAGACTATAAACATCTCCAACGCGACCACATTATAATTGCGGAATACCTTCGGTAAACTGAACGACCTAATCATTGGTTAAATGCATTTCAACAAACACTTTATTAAAATCCCCCATCTATCTTTTAAGAAGACCAAAATCTTAACCCTTATTTAAGTGCGGTTCACATGAATTGGTGTTACATCTTAGTTTACTGAGTCATACCAGCAAAGTATAATGGGGGACACAGTATCTAAATTTATTGTTCTATTTAACATCTCTTTTTTGCGTCTCTAAAACCAGAAGATTATCGAGAAAGGTTTATATTTCTTTAATATTACTGTTTATTCCTATAGTTCTTTCAAATACCTAATAAAACTGATGCAGTTCATTATTATTTCTAAATCTTCCAAAGGGCATTCACATTGGTATTCGACTAATGATCAAACTTATCCAAAGTTATGAAAATTACATGGTCTGTGGCGACTACTGTACTTTGCTGCAGCGTTCACGTTTTGTAACTCGACCAAGAACTTTCCGATTCCAATTGCCAAGGATGCCTTGCCATTGTACATGACTTCAAATTGGGTTTATGTATTTACATGCGCTAGTGGGCGCAATTACATAAGGCGAACCCAAAGGCAATTGGCAGCCAGAGCATAGGAGCTCTTGCCGAGTTGGCGATAAAAACAGGAGAATAGAACTCTCCGTTTTTCCATTATTGAACATCTATTGGATGTGGGCCATTTTGCAGACCCCAAAACACCCTTTTGCGTACTTGTTCGGGCACAAAAAACTCATACATTGTGCTACCTGGAGGCAGCCTCTTTACGACAGTCAAAACACGACCTATGTAAACAACTGGAGCACGTTGTGAATCTAACTCTGCCATGGTAGCACCGGCTCCCAGCTTACACATTCACCTTCCAAACTTTTTTGCCTTAGACGTTTTAACACCGTTTTTTGCTGCCCACAGCGTTTAACTTTCCTACTTTATTGATTGCCTGTTGGCCAATTCTAGTGAACTTGATGTCTTTTATCGATTTTTCTGTATGAATTTAATTCTGAATTTTCTCTCACGTTATTCACGTTATGCAATGAGAGGTAGCAGCTAATGAGTGCTCTTGAAATGTGTGGCTCTAATAAATTCTGCTGTTCTTGCAATCTAAAAATTCGCATCTGAGTAGCTTTGCTCTAAACTCCGATTGCATTAAAAAAACCTACGCCTTAGTGAAACCTTTCTACACTAGCGTATCAATAACTCAAAATGGTAATCATTAATGCATAATTGCTACAACTCACGTTGCAAATTATTCATACGTGGAAATATTTCGAATAACTCCTCTTAAACCACGCAGCAAGATGTCATTTACCTAAAGGTGTGCAAACTGCACCAGTATTGTAGCATTTGGAAATTCAATTTCCTTCCATATCAAAATTCCTGCAAGAATCGAGTGCAGAAATCCAACTCTGCCTTTTTCCACAAAGCTGTTCTACACAGGTGGGTGAAGTTAGTCCCCGATCTGTATCATAGTATTATCTTAAATGAAACAAATTATGTTTTATGTCATCACAGCCACACACACATGACTTATTTGACCTTACGTTCTTTTGAAACGTGGCTAACGCGCTTGTAAACGCGTTGGAGCCAACGCGAGGATTTTGGCCTCTTTAAACTCAAAAATATGGCTGGGTCGCCTTGAGTGGTCTGCAACCTGAGAGTTGGCGCCTTTCTTCCTCAGTGCCGCTGAATGCTCAGCCATTCGCGTCCGGAGTAATCTCCAGACGTAGATCTTAATTTTTATCCGACACAGCTTTCCACTCTTTCCTCATACGCCTATTGTTTTATCGCCCTCTCATCATGGCACCCTCACTGCGAAAAAGTGTTTATTGTCGAATTCGCCAGTTGCTTTTGAAGGTTGCATTGGCGTCAAAAGCCACCCTCTAGGGATCTAGAAAATGTTAAGTTGTGGGCCATGCAATAGAAGCAGAAATTCTGGGACAATTCATGTTAATTTGATAAAGCATTGCATTTCACCGCAAAAAGAATCATGCAATGATTTTGCTAACGCATTTCCAAGACTCTTCATTGTCCAATCGCGACCAGCTCCCGAAATCGACCTGGATTAGAAAACTGTCATGTTGTAGAAAATATTTCCGTTTTTTAACTGACTACTAGCATAGACATCATTGCCTGTAACATCTGAACCGTATCCTAGCTTACATACAATATTGCAAATCCTGCGTGCAACTTTCACGACGAAATCTAACTTGGTAGCTTAGTGTATATTTAAACTTGTTGTTTTGATCAACTAAGTGAGGATTAATAATTATAAAGGCTTTCGTTTGGAACACTGCACTGCCAGTTAAAGTTATGGAGTGAAATAGGATCTAGTTATGGCTAAATCATGAGTAAATTTAAGATCGAATTAATTAACTATGTCATAATGTACAACAGAACGAAACTTTTTATTAATATGAAATGCGCAATGGAAAATTCCACGATAAGTAGAAAAATTGCAAAACTGATCCCTTCCCGAACAGGAGAATTATGTCCGATGGAAGTGAAGCCAGGTTAAAAGAAAAAAATTTGTTTTCAGAAACAAGAAAAAATAAAAGCTTTAAATATGATGTTTAGCTAAATGCGCATGGCTAACCGTAGCGTTTATGCCAAGTGTCTGCGCATGTCATCGTGAAGGTATTTTTTAGAACGACTTATTGAAAGTAAGTCATGTAGAAATATACTTTGTGGTAGCTTTAGGTTCCGCTTATGTGAAACAGAAACGGAGTAGATGGAAGAATAATAATTATTTCTAAAAATGGCCATGCATATAAGCAGTCCTTTCTGCATTCGCAAGCTTATACCAGATCGCGGGATTAGTTCACTTATGCCAACAGTAATCCATTATAATAAGAAAAGTAAATGCTCGATAAGTTCTCTTACGGTTAATCTTGTTTTAAATATTTTGATGTAAACATCAAGCAGAAGCTCATTTTATCAACAAAGACACAAAAAACGAGCAAAATGATGACAGACTTAATTGCACGATATTCAATTAATTCTTATCCACGAACGGTAATATGTCCAAAATATTCTGACTAAAGAAAAGTTCATGTTATATAACGAATGTGGTTGCTTTAATTTTTCAACCAAGCAAATTTTTAAAATAAATCTTCCAATTTATAGCTATTTTACGTGTCCAGAATTCAGGAATTATGGAGGAAACAATTTTTTAAACAAATTTTGCGTTCTTATATTTATTTTAAGTTTTAAATTTGCCGAATATTGTTCATTTTTATTTCTAAGATTTTGTATATGTCTTTTCACGTCGATATGGAGTAATGGCCAAACTCTTAAAAATTTCCGCATGTACCATAAAGCACTCACCGCACTGTATGTGCTCTATTCCTTTACTTTCACGCTTATTGTCCCGCAAAAAGCTATTTTAGCTTCGCAGTTCAGTCCTACACAAGCTGGTTTGCGGCCGTTGCGTCTGGCCTCGAGTGCACGCGAACAGCAAATCGTTGTCACGGACATATCACAGCTGTCAACGGACCAAGGCCTAACGGTACAAGAAGGTCCGGCATTGGCACTTTCTTTAGCCATGATATGCGGTACAGGCCTGTCCACCTTCATATCATAAAGCACTGTTCCTACGTCTTTATTTTTGTCGACTGATACCTTTGATGGCCAGAAGGTATCCCTCTGCGTCGGCTGGCCTCGGGATTGTTGTGTTCTTTCATTGCCAACAGTAAACAACTAACTGACTTGATTCCTAAAGCAAGATTATTAATCGTCAGCTGTCGGAGTCAAAAGTAATTCCCTCCCGCGGATTGCATCAAATGGACGTGTGATTTAGTGAATGAGGAATTTTGAAGCCGCGTATATTGGGTCAGTGCAAAAGGTCGGCATCATTTGGAAGCAAGTATGACTGGACCTTTTTCTGACCAAAAATTATATCACCACATTCCCCACTTTCTTGAAATAAAGTGTGAAAGGCTGTTGAGTACCAAATAAGCATAAATCTAATTTTATTTTAAAAAATCGCATTTTAAGGTTGAACGGTTTTTCGCATATTCGACAGTTTTTGATAATTCAATTTGCGATGATGTTAAGATGACAAACCAGCAACTTACAGATGCATTCGAATCCCTCTAATTGGCAGCCACGATACTCCTGAATTTTTACGGCAGCACAGTAGTTATGGGTACAATTCGCTACATGTTTGTATTCCTCCTCCATTCCCAGGAGGGAGAATTGTGTGCGGCAAACGTTGTGTCAATTATTTTTATTTGACACTCTTACAAACATGGGTAAACTTTGAAGGTGGTATTCTGACAAAAAGTAGGCCTTTAGATATGGTAGGTTAAAAACAAATTATATTCAAAGGCCAAGGCCTTGATCTGCCTGAGGTAAGCCACATCCTTCCTTATGGTTGCATGTATAGGCCTTTCAGTTCTCATATAATTTTACAATGGTCATATATCATTCGACATAACGTGTAGGTAGCAGTCATCAATCGGTTAATACGACGCATTATGTATGTGTAGAACTTTGACCATCTAAGCTAAAAACATGGGACATTTTTAAATCGAAAGATGCCCTTTCTATGAGTACAAAGTTCTAAGAATGCGCAATTTTCTGCGGATTTAGTTATAGAAATCGAATGATGATCCATGTTTTCAAAAAAGTATGCTTGATTTAATAACGGGCATTTAAAATTAACCAGAAAGGTGTTGATTTCTTTGTTTGCCATTTTTGCAAGTGCGCCTTGTTTAAATGACCTGAAACAAGCCATTCATCATGCTGTGAACTACCTATTTCGAGATTACGTTCAACAATAATCAGGATTGCAACTTTTCTTGCGAAACTATTTAAATCAAGACCATATTTGAAATTTCGGATGACAATTCATGCGCTAGAAAAATTAACTGCATTTAATAAATGACGGACTATTGGTAAGGATGGAATTTAAGAAATTTATGCAGGTTTCAAAGCAATTGGGCTGGCTTTATAGTTATTCTTTGCTGTTATGAATCATTTGCCTAAAAAGAAACTCGTTGTATTATCAGCTTTATTTATGTGTTAGCCTAAATCGTGATGGTAACGATATATTTAAGGTGTAAAAAGATGAAATCCTTTCCCTTTCTACAGTTTTCTTATAAATTTACAATTGAGAAAAAGACGAATAAATCGCTGGGGCAATAAGTATATTCGCCTGACGTTTCGACATCTATCGCGGATTCATCATCAGTCACATTAGCAGGAAACTGTAACAAAAACAGTGGCAATGTGTATAGATTCTTCCGTATAGTGTATATAAACCATATACGCAAAAATCTGAGTTCCGGGCATAAATGAGAATAAGAGGCGATAACGGGAACCATCGTTTCACTGTCCCGGCGTTTCAAAACCGTGCAGGCTTCTATCATCATATGTGGGAGTTGTACCGCACCTCACAGTATTTATAGTAAGTGACAGTCATAGTCAATAGGGTTTAACCCTTTGCAGAGTTAGCGGCCCAGGCATGAAAGGAATGCTCAATCATCGAAGCATTGAGGAGAATTAACCTCAGTCAAGGTGTCTCCCTTCGGGTTTTGCTGCTCGCGTTTGTGCAGCTGTCATCGACCTAAGCTGTCGTTCCAGACTGGTGATCCTGTATATATTCACACGTCTAACCGGTTTTGCGTCTGCAGCGGGTATAGTGGCTGAGATGATGATCGCTTTTTGGCTCTGACAAATTAAGTAGCAGAGGAATTTTCTTATAATTTGGTAACCTACAACTTCGTCAGAGTTTTCATTGCCTCTCCATTATAGAATTGATTAAACCTATCCACTTACTTGCTTAACCGTTTTCTGAACACACAGAATAATCAGAAGATGAAGCGATTACAATAACATCTAATCTAAGCTAACAAATTCAATTTGTATAAAAGCATTACGTGAGTTTGGTCACTTAGGGTAATCCTGAGCATAACTATATCTGTGAAATTAAACAGCTTCCAGACCTACGGTTGATTGTCTAACTGACGAAAGATCACACATTGTGCAAAAAAATTTATTGCTTCGCCAAATTTGACCACGCTGGCTCTTGCAAAGTCTAACCTCGGTAACAAAAGGTACGTTCTTAGAATTTTGCGCTCTAAAAATCTACCGGTTAACCGACTTATCTGGAAATGGAAAAATTGCGAAGATAGAGAACATCGAAGGGAGTTAAGTAATCACGCGGTTTGCAATTTAAGGCCGTCGAGGATAGGATGACTCAAACGCAGTTGGGCTATGTGGCAGCCGCTTTCGCTCGTCTGCGATAACAAACTTTGTGTTTCTTTACCACAATACGAAGATCCTAATGAGAGGGATCCTTGGGCCTTAAAAATACAATTAAGTATCGAGTTCATCATCTTCCAAAGTTAGGGAGTAGAAAAGGAGCCATTTCATGGATCATATTATATTTGAAATGACGTTTCGAAAACCTTCTCGCTTTCTTCGTGAGAGTGTTTTTGGTGTTCTTGAGTAAGTCGGCCTTGCTGTTTGCCTCAAACTATATTGGTCTTGGACGTGTGAACTTTGAGCCGAGAATAGTTGGTCTCTCAGATGTTGGCTTCTGGTGGGCTTTCGTGACCACCATCCTCTCTGTGGTCAGCGTATTTTTAGGAAAGACAATATGCTCGCCGGCCTGCCCCACCTCAATCGATGAACTAATCACTCGCTGCTGTTCACGTGGGTTTTTCTTTACCTTGTGGTTTTAACTATGAGACAACGTTTGATGTTAATCGCGTGAGCTCCGACCCCCACCTTCATTTTGCGTGGGTATTGGTTTTTGATCCTGCGCTCTTATTTGCACTACTGGCTCTGGCCGATTTGATCCGAGCCTTGTGCGAAGCGTTCGGTAGGCAAGGTTCAAGTCGATAGCACTGTTGATTGTGCCAGTAAAGGACCAATTTTCCAGCACTAGCCTAGACATTTTCTTATTGGTGCTGCCAATCACCCTCGCTTTCTCCAAGTCGAATTTGGGGTTAAGCTGTTGCACAAAATCATAAACTAAAGAAACCTGGTCCCTACGATTGACTGCAAATTGATGTTCATGCAATCTTGTGCCCAGGCGTTTACCCGTTTCCCCAACATACCTCGCCTGGCTGTGTTTTGCATGGTATGCTGTAGACTACAGCTGATGGTTCTATTGCTGGCAGCCGGTCTTTCGGCTTCATGGTGTGTTGTCGCATTGTAAAATATGGTCCATGTGCCAATCCAATCCCAAAGGGTTCTGGGATTTGTGCACTCTTCTCTGAAACGTTTTGAACGTAGGGTTTGGCTTTTCTTCTTTGCTCGACCGATGCACGCAAAACTTCTTCAGGCACTAGCGGATGAAGGATTTCAGATAAGCGTTAGCTTTTAAAAGGGCATATAGGTACTTCACCCCTTTTTGGTTCCCCCTGTCGTCGCTACAGTGTGTTTGAACACATCGGAAGAGGCTTCTGACACAACTGCGTTTGTAACCAGCAGGGTGGTTGATTTTGAAGGACAGAAAGCGTTTGTTTTCGTTGCCTTTCAATTTATTATCTATTATTTTGGCTTTAATACGGCATGTATCGAGGCGGTAGGCGCCGTTGATGCCTAATAATGCGAGTAAGAAACACTCAGGAAATGAAATATAAAATACTCCGTGTGACATATAGAGGGTTACGTGGAGCGAAATTGATGTGGACAGTGGCAGTGATGTTATAATTTGAGGCGGTTTGTCGATCGATGCCACTGCGGCGAAGCACAAATGAGTACAGTGCCTTTTTGTCAGACTTGCTCCGGTGCATGACTGGTTCCTGCGTTAAGCTGGTGAATTATGACCTACCAAGACCTGGTTTATTTTACACAGATGCGCAGTCTTCAAAAGCAGTAAATGTACTCCAGCCAATAGGCACATGTGTGCATTAGGGTGCAAGTACTCAAGGATGAAATCGTGGTAACGGGATTCGCCGTTTCGTCAGCAAAATAATTGCCTTCAGTTTTTGTGTGAAAACTTCGACAACGCTTTCTGGTTTATAAAGATTCAGACATTGTGCACTTTTAGTCTTGTGATCAAGCGCCTGGTCTACGTAAGCGCTAAAGCGTATTGTTCATGATTAAGTGCATGCAACCTGCCTACCTACCTATTGTAAAATACATTTGGTTAACTACATTTTCTGCAGACGGGAATTAGGACCTAGACGGTCACTGCACGGGTGCTCAATGTATCTCACATTGAAAGTTCACATGTACTCTATAGAGGATTTATCAAATGAACATGTATCTGCAAGGAGCTGATTAAAGTAGGAATTAGGTCAGCCTCACATTTTGCTGCCTAAAGTTTAGTCTTGGTACACAAGGGGCATTTATCAAGTGCAAAGTTTAAGAATTGCTGCTTGTTAGTCAATAATGGTTCAGGAAATCAGGTCTAAATCAAGTCTTCTGCGATTTGCTAGAGGGCTAGCTAAATTCGAAAGAACAGGAAGTGGGCTAACTCTTGAAACCCAATGATTTTTATGAGAAACTTTCTGTTAGGCTAGCACATTTTTTCAAGTCTTATCGCAATAATGTAATGTTTGTTCTTCGAATTGCGGTATATAGCGATTTACCAAGTAACATGACGTTCCAGAAGATTAATTGGCGAACCAAAATTTTTGCGGTAAATTATCGTAAGGCCATTACATTTATCTGGTCAGAAAACAAATAAACTAATGCTTTTGTCAATGAAGGGGGAAGAAGGAATCGCGGTCACAATCTGATCAGCGTTGGGTGGACTAGTAGTCAGCCGAGGTGATAAGCTGCTAGCCGTTGGATTGGCGGATTTGCCCATGGTAACTGCGGCGCCCCAACGAAGTTCCTTTGGGCGCACAGGGCCGTTCGGCATAGCCTGATGGTGGCCGATTATGCCATATGCAACAGACGCCGTCTAGGAAATCTTTAATAGCTTGAGGAGACATTTTAGATCACCCGAAAGACCTATTTGGCAGCCCACAGTGGTGTGAGTCTACGTGGTGCGATAGAATGGAACCGTTTATACCCTTTAGTTGGTTTTTACCTAACCGTGCTGGGATGTGTTCTCGTTCTCCTTTGGACAACGCCAGCTCGTGCAACCAGTATATCCTGCCCAACAGGAGCAAGTAAATTAATATTTCCACAAAGAGGTGGTCTGGCCTGACAGTTGTTCCTTGACCTCTCTGTTAAGGATGGGAGTAGTCGAGAAAAGTATGTGAAGGTTGGCTGCTGGGTAAGTAATTGCTACCGTTCGAGTCAGGCGCCTCCCTAGAAGTTCGCTTTGTGCGTCTCCTTGAAATGGGACCCTGATTAATATTTGCTTTTCTCTGTTGTTAACACTGAGGTCTTTGGCGGGCTTTCGGGCATGTTCTGAGCGATAAATCGGCTGGGATACCCATTTCGTCGAAACACACCCTCAACAATCTTACGCTCCTTTAAAATGCTATCAGTCGAGCAAATCTTCTTCGCCCTTTGCGTCAAACATCGTACTAGATTACGCTTGAAGTGCAATGGTACGAAACTAGCAAAATTGACGTTTTGCCCGGACCACATCTTTCTTCGATATAATATCGTTCAAAATTCCCACCAGCCCTTTTACTTAGTAGCGCATCAAGGAATGGAAATATGACGTTGTTTAGAAATACCAGCATTTTAGCGCATCAAAAAATGCAGAGGAAGTGAAAATCAGGCGTACTAGGTTAACTACAGTGTAAACTTAGGTAAAGCTTGTTCATAAAAACTAACGACTAAATTAAGTATAATCACGTTGGAAAATAATCTATCTTAATCCAAATTACGCGCAATGTTATGTGTGGATGTTACAGAATAGCACAAATTTCCAGTATGAATTTCAAAGCGGCTTCACGAGAACTGCTACTTTTTTCCTCTGTTTGTACATTGCCTGAGAGACGTTGGACTAAGGCAGCTAAAATTTTGCTTTATTTTTCTAAATGTGAGGTCACAGGAATACAATATTTCGATGGCCAACCGAACAGCGCAAATTTGTTCCCATTATACTCACTGAACTGAATTTTTTTCTAGTTTTGCACTTAAGGTTGACTCAATGAACAAAATACACAATCTCAAATGTTTATCAAATCAATAGCTCAAATTCTAATCTTTACATTTCATCACATATACAATCTGCTGTACGTGACCCCGATCTGTGCACGACCTTCAATTCACTTCAATTTGGCTCACGTTATACTTCTAGGGGACATGTTTTCCTGAAACAAAATCCGAGGGCATTCGTGGTTTAGTAAGTGTCCAAGAACTAGCTAGGTACTGGTGATGCTAGTTTCCTACATACATCTGAGTGGGAAGGTGTGTAAACATGTCTTAAACAGCAACTTTCGCTTAGCGGATCTTTCTGTTGTTCAGTTAAATGACGTTAAATGAGGTTTTTTCGGCAGACCTCACAGACCCACGTGGAAAGCAACCATTTTTAAATCTTCTTTGAAGGCCGGATTGTTTCTAGTAACGATAAATCACAGTGGCGCATCCATAGCCCGATTAGTACGATATGATTTCTTTTGCTACTAAACTAATTGCAGCTTGTATCGCATGATGTACGCTACACATACTGTCTTCTACAGATTGTATTTTTCTTTTTTAAAAGGAACGGTAGTAGCGCGAACGAAATGCTTCGAAGATGGATTATTTGGCTGCTACTGGCGGTCTTCGTGGTTGCTTACTTTATCACTGAACCCCAATACCCCAACAAAAATCCTCGTTTTACAATGAACCGGCAAATGCTAGAGATACAGAGTTTTATCGTGGATTGCAATCACACGAAGCAGAAGCGTCAAAAGTTACCAAACCTTACGACTATGAACTGGCCAAAACGGGACTTTTTATCTCTTCCGATCGGTGCTCCAGGTAGCCATCAAGTACCCCTGAAAACACAATTCAGTCGCGGACAGATGCGTTTAACTTGGAAACTATTTGGCATATTTGTAGATGCCATGGAGGAGCTTGGCTTGAGTGACAAATGGATGATCTACGCTGGCAGCCTGGTGGGATCTTTTCGTCATCACGATATCACACCTTGGGACGATGACTTGGATGTTCTCGTTGATTTTGCAGTAAGACCACTTTTGTGGAAGAAGTTGAGAACGCTTGCACCCGAAATAATAATTTGCGAGGCTGGATTGAGGGACAAGTTATACACAAAATATATTGAACCGAGCAATACTCCGCTGGACATCGAAGGTAGTCGCAAACTGAGTTCGTATGATTGGGGTTGGCCCTGCGTTGATATCGGTTACTTCCTGTCTAACGCGACTCACATACAAGAACGCGCCCAATCCTATGGTAAGCGTGATGTACATCCAAGGTCTGATGTTTTCCCACTGATATTCTGACCCTTCTACAAGCACTGGGTTCCAGCGCCAAGGCATTCATTCTCGGTTCTCATGCAGTCCTATCCCGGAAAGATTCAATGCTCCGCTTTCGGCTGGTCTCATCCACTTGAGAAAAAAATGAAAAGTAGGTCAATAGCATGCACTAAACTGGCGACTCTGTATGCCTTTGTTGAACGCAGCCCTCTCTACGACAGCGGCGAGGACATGGATGGCAGCAGTCCGTCAGATATGATTTGGGTCCGCGAGAGGCTGATTCGCGGTAGTCAGATCATTCACGAAATACAGTTGGTTGCCCCTAGACTGGAAGCACGCATGGAGACTTATGCACTTCGCGTGAAACCCTAGGTGGTTTGGGAGAGTTTTGTGCGCTTATGCCTGGTTATGCTTCACAAACGATAATCATGTGTAGCTTTTTATGCTGACAGACTAAAGTCACACCTTTTTTCGAATACGCCTATTTGTACACTTGAAAAAATGTCGCAGTATTGTCAGGGTGAATAATCTATTAATTCTTTATTAGCTTATATTGTAAACTATCCTTTGTTCACTGCTTCGTTTTGAAGGGAAAAGGTAGTTTGTTTTAAACAGGTAAGGCTTATTAAAAGTAATTTACTAACGTACAAACTGTCTATTTCATACTCTCATACTACACGGAGTAGACAAGTTGTGACGTGAACACGCCTGGCATAATAACATCAAACATGATTTTTGGCTTTTGGATTGGAAAGCAGAAGTTTGCTCCATTGTACCGTTTGGGATGTCACTGTAAATAACTCGTGGACATGCCGGTCAGAAATTTGTAAATTTAAATATATTTATCAGGTTTTATCGTAAAACTACTATTTATAGTAAGTGGAACGTACTTCTGTCACATTTCTTGGTACTAATTTTGGCAGTTTGTTTAGCACACGGTTCATAGCGATTTTTATAGTGGTATATACTTCACGATTGTTATGGTTCTCAGTCAATTGCCCGTTAATAAGTAGTTTGTTCTATGTAATAAATCAAACAAACAAAAAGTATTTTTATTACAAAAAAATGTTACTGTAACGTATTAAGTAGAATTAATATTAGCCATGTGGCAAAGGTTTGGAAGTGCCTGAACCAACTAGACATCAAAAGCAGGGTGGATGTACCATGTATCCGATCGGTGTTCACCTCCCTACGAATATATGGTCCCGATCAACAACCGTAAAGACGTCCAGCCCGATAGATCGATGGATAGGGTGCCTGTCCGGACAGATGCGGGTTCGAAACTGGAGGGTGGCGGCAATTTCCGTTGCGAAGCTTAAATAAGGTATTTCCAAGCAAAGACGTCTAATGAGGCAGAAATGTCCATCGTGGATTCTCTTGTCTTACGGGAAAATCTCCTAAAAATATATCCACAGTAGTCGCTGATTATTCAGCCCACCTTGGGGCCAGACCGAATTCGGCTTAATAAGCGGCGGGCGCACTGACAGGAGAGTCCTAGTTCTTGATTAGCAACCGCAGGTTAGGTATTATACATTACATACGTACTATATTATGTGTAAAGCTTGGTTATATACAAGAAAATAATGCTGTTTGTCTCTATTTTAAGAACTAACAAAGATAAAAAAACGATTTGCGACATGTTTGAAAAAGCGGTCTAGTGACACAGTTGTTTTGGAGGAAACTTCACTCGCAAGTGCTCTTTGATGTCCTTCAGAAATCGTCGAATTCTGTGCCAAAATTATGCAAGCGGTTGCGCACGGAGAAAGATGAGAATCTCACTTTATCCTGTTGGCAAACTAAGCTTTTTTTGCCGGCGACTGAGCTGATAAGCCGGCCGATTTGGCTATGTTAAACTCCGTCCCAGGCTGATTTTGGCTTAATACATGGCTGGGCTTATAAATCGTGGGCTTAATAACCGGTTACTACTTTATCAAAAGTGTTACTAAATTACGAGTTTCTTGAGTTAAATTTTTTGCAGCTCCCTGTTTGAGCATTGGTTTCAGTACCTCACAAACATATCAACTCATTGACAAGAAAATTGAATGTACATAGCAAAATTTACAAATCAATATGCCTGACATAATTTTGAAAGACTTCATATAACATGTCAACATTTTCAAAAGAAATTTAACTCAATATTTTGGCGTCGAAAATCTCCGCAATTAACATTTGTTGAAAGTGAGGCTGAGATAAAACGGGGACTGTTAACTTCATTGGAAATTAGGGATGAATATGTATCCACATTCCTTTGTGTACTAAAGCACTTACTGTACATTTGTTTACTTCTCGGTTTCGTTCTGAGATACAAAATGGACAAAATTGGCAGAATATATGCTCCAATTTTGGCAAAAAACGGATAATGTTTCTCCTGTTTTGTGTCAACTGCCCGTATTCATTTCAACTTGCGTGTAGATATAAAATGGCTGAACAGGGTTCGTTTTGAGTGTAACAAAGAGAACTGACAGCTTCCTACCTATGCTTGAGCACTGTCCATATTTTCGATGCAGCAAAACAAAAAACGCTTTCAACGGTTTATTAATAAATTTATTTGCACAAAAAGCTTGCCAGGTTTGCAAAACTCAATACTGCACACTTAAATTGCTCTTGTTTTCCGGAATACAGTTTCAGTTTCCATTAAGCTGATATTCATGACGTGAAAACGAAATGGTCCGTTCTTCAAAAAGGTACATTAGTAACTTTTGTAGCTTATGTATATCTTTTTATAAAGTACAACATGCATATATAGAAATACTTTTTCTACAGTGTTTAATGGCGTAGAAAATTCCCTGGAAATTAGGAAACGTTTGACTTTTTTAAATTGGTTGTCTGCTTCCTTTCAATAAACTGGCCTTAAATGAACTCCTTTCTGGTTATCAGCATTTTGTAGCTCAGGTTTATTCAGTAAACACAATAAACCAAGTGAACTTTGTTCATCCACCTATTGGGACTAAGCTTCAACATTTTATCAGTTAAACAATCTGCTGTAGATATTTATTAATGCTAAAAATATTACAATTTAAACTTTTTGTTAAACCGCAAGGCCGATTTTTTTACATATAAGTATTGATAATGGCATAACTTGCTACCAAATGAGCACCAAAAAGCACAAAGTATGCACTCATTTATCATGGGCTGTGCATAATTCATTCAATAGAAAGTATGCTTTTTTGGACAAAGTGAAGGAATCCTGTTTCTCCAGATACGACTTATTTATCATGAGGTTTCGCTAGACGATATCTATATGGGCCAGTTTGCATAAATAACTTAGGTTGACATCTCACGCAATCGGGAATCAATTTTTTTAAATCATAACTAACGGTTTTACTCCCGCTGGCTAGAAATCATCCCTCTGCTTTTTGTTGATGTTTATTATCCTGTCTAAAGCTAATCTCTCGGCTGTCCATAGGATGGTCGTGTTTTTTCACGGCAAGCAATTCACAAGTAAAAGAACTTTCTTGGTAACAGGCTCTTCTTTTTATTTTTTGGAAGACAGAAGTAGGTCGTTAGGCCTTGGTGCGTCCGAAAGTCCATGAGGTCAGTTTTCAAAAGACTGTGCTCAAGTTGCAAAGGTTTTCTCGGCTGCAGCCGTGCTTAATCGATAAATTTTCACACTCATGTTTTGATTGCCAACACATGCGCCGTAAAGACGTCAGAAACCTCCCTCATACCCAAGTTAAATATTAAAATGCATTTAAATGTTGAACATTTCTACGCGTCTTCCAGATGCTGTTAAAAAAACAACTAGCAAATTTGAAAAGTATTCGAATCTCTTCAACGGAGAATCACCGCAAACCTGACCTTTTTTCTGCCAGCTCACTAGTTATGGGTACAATCGGTCCTTGGCGGTTCCGAAAGTCCATGAAGTCAGTCTCCAAAAACTAACGCGCAAGTGGCAAGGATTTTATCGTTAGCTCTGGTGCATTCAGAGCTGCTTTTCGCACGCATGCTTCTGTAGCCAACACAGGTATCGTAATGACGTCAGAAAGGTCCGTTTCGCCGCATTTAGGAAAAAAAAACATTTTCCTAGGTTGTGCTCTTAAGAAAAAGGAACAGTAAAATCCAAAAGCATTCAAATCCCTCCAACCGACAACCACGATTCATCCAACAATTTACGACAGCCGACTAATTGTAGATTTAATCTGTCACATGCTTGTATTCCTACACACCAGGCTGGAGTACCATGTGCGTCAAACATTGCATCAATAATTTTTGTCTGGCACCAAAAATACTTTCGAAGGCTGAAGCCTTGGGTTGTGCCAGCCATAATGTTTTTATAAATGGTATGATTAAGAGGCCTCATAGTAGACATAAACTTGTTCTCTTCCATGATTCTGCATATAGGTGATATTCAGCAATTGGGGAATACTATTTATTATAGATGCATTTTTCGCAGTCGCAGTAAGCCTTAAAAAGGAGCCCATTTTGAAAACCCTAAGACTCGCTTTCTGTAAGTACAGAAGTCGCCAAAGACCTTGCAACTTTCATGCTGAAATTTCACTTAGTTCTTTAGCGTTTAATTAGTAACACCATTTCGATTCATTAAGTTTTTTGAATTCTGCGAAAGCCTTTTTAGTTTTTTTAATCCTCATTTTAGTTAGGTTTATAAAGGGAAATGGTTATTAATTTTTGGAAATTGGGAGTTGTCCCTTATCAAAGAGATTTCCGATGCTTTCACGAAAGAGAGAACCAAATTGCACATTAATGTTGATTATTATATGAAGAAACTTCAAAATAAGTACAAAAGGTGTAAAAGATATCCCCTCCAGAACTGAAAAAGCTTGCCCATAATTGCTCAGATTCAAGTGAAGCCAAGTTAAAGTAATCACATTTACTTGCAGTGACATTGGAGATTTGTATTTGAAAAAAGTATTTCTAGCTATCCTGTGAAGTTTTTCTGCACAAAATACAGTAGCAGGTAAGCGTTTGTTTTTATGCACAAATAATGTACAAATGTCCTTGTGCAAACGCAAAATCATCCAATGTGTTAACGCGAATTTAGAACAAAGAAGACCTTATTGAATGTAAGTCATGTATAAATATAGATTTTGTGTGCTTCACGCTCCCCTCTTGCGGTATTTAGAAACGGAATATACAGAAGAATAATAAATATTTCAAAAAATGGTAACGTAAATGGCCAGTTTTTTTAATTTGCGAGATTATATCAAAAAGTGGAATTAATCCACTAATGCAATTAGCAATCCATTATAAAGGGAAAAGAAAGTTCTTTCATCTCCAGTCAAATTGAAGCGTTTACCTTCAGGTTGCTTCAATAAATTTTCGAATGTTCTAATTTCATTGTTCATCAGCCGAATATCTAATTGAAGAAATTTTATGGTTCGTTTTTTATTAATCGTAAAGATAGTAGTTCCACAACTCCACTGCGGACATAATTAACTCTCGACAATCTGGTTTGCTGTTTTGAGACATGTCATCAAATCAGCAACGTTGCCATGTTCATTTAAACTAATATCGGAAAAAACTTTCTTTCGGTAAGTGTTCTTGATGTATATCTGATTTAAACGGTTTTAATGTAAACGTCAAACAGATGCGCAATTCATAAATTTATCCATTAAAAAGTGAAAACAAGGGAAATGATGATGCACTTTTTTCGACGACATTCAATAAATACTTATCCAGAAACGGTAAAATGTACAGAATCTTTTGACTGAAAAAAAATTATTTCTATGTAAATAAAAAAGTTGCTTTGAGTTTTCAACTTAAAAAAATATGTAAATTTATTTTCCAATTTAAAGCTTTTGGTTGCATCTCCAGAACCACGGGATTATCGAGAAAATTTTATTTTTCTTTACAAACACTTAGCTATTCTTATGGTTCTTTTCAGTACTTAATGTGCCTAATGCTGTTCATGATTATTTCTAAGCTTTCCTTAATGCATTTACACTGGTATTCGAGTTATTTTCAAACTTATACAAAGTTATGAAAGTTGCGTGGGCGTTTGGCGATTACTGTATACATGTTATAGAGGAGGAATTTGCTGCCAAACGAGCACCAGAAGACGAATGTGCTCTAACAAAATGTTCGCATCGGTTGATAAGGTAACGCGAGAAGCCATCGAGGGTTTTGAGTTGTGCCCCCCTGTCTTTCATTGTTATTTATCGCTCGGGATCAGACCCGAGGTGTAGGAAGAGGGTGATCGCCAACAACAGAAAAAATTTCCCAAGGCAGAAGTCAGTAAGCTAACGTAGGGTTGAGAGTGTTCTATAGTGAAGTAGCTAACATAAGTCTCTGCAGAAACGAGCTGCTCCAATTGAAGCAGCCCGCGCTGAATAATTTGTAGGGCCAATAACGTCACATTTCTGTGTCCGTTCAATTTTCTCCTGTAAAAGTGGGACTGTCCACAGTGGTCGCATTTGTCTTTGACTTATAATAAAAAGGACTACTTTAACATTTTCAGTAGCCCGAATTTTTAAAGTTTTACCTTTGTTTTATTACCTAGTGTTTGGTGGGGGCGACCCCAAGTGGACTCCGCAGATACAAGCTGCAGTACGGAATATACTGTTCCTACAATTTTGGACGGCTGGCAGGTATGCCTTCGTGGACAACGGCAGCATCATTTTCGACTTCTCAACTTCCTTTTTTCATGCTACTATTTTTATGGGGACGAATTCTCCATCGCTGTAGCAATAATAACAGTAATCTCCTGATGGCTTGGGCTTATCGATGGCTGCTAATCTTATCCTTGACTGAAGTTCTTTACTTTGGTTTTGTTCCTTTGCGTTGCAAGGCTTAAAACGACATTTTTTTGCACTCTTGTATTTTAATCGTCTAGTAGTAGCGAAAACTAACGACCAGGTTATTCATAAAAGTTCTATTTGCAGCCTAAATCAGAATAAGTGCCAAATAGACAAAGTAGGCAAATTTAAGCATCAAAGCTTACCTTGAGTGTCCCACAATTGGTACAGTATTACTAAGCGTGTAACTGTGGGCTGGGCGTATAATTAAAAAGCTTGCATTACAAACCTCAGAACCTAATATATCTACGAGAATGAAAAGAACAGTAGGAAGAAAAGTTTGCAAGTCAATGAATATTTTAGCGCCAAATACGCACACACACACTTACCTAGTGTTCTGAATAACAAAAAGGAACACTATTCTGCTGCATAAAAATACCTATTTCTCCGCCTGTTTACTCTTCCATAAGCCTTAATTAATGCAATGAGAAAGCTGCATAGCGTGAGGTAAAGCATCTTCGACGGGCCACTGCTAGCAAATGAACGAGTCTGCAGGGGTAGTCGGTTTTTGTGGTCAAATTTGAATGTCCACGTGTCCAGCAGGTACTTCCGGTGGACACCGCCATACTTGCATTTTTCGGCCTTTCTTGAATGGATTTACACTGTTCTACCCAGCCTTGCCAAACTATAAGAGTTTTGCAGCTCCTGGAGATTATTTAAGTAAAGCGATGATACCCATGTAAGCATTAAAGAAGTCAAGTTAAGCGAACGAACATTTGCGATTGATTCATCATCAGGCAATACAGTTATATAAGGGAGGGTTGAGTTAACGAAAGCGCTAAAACCCACAGGCACAGCTCCCCTAAGGCTTTATGGTTTGCCAAAGATTCACAAACCAGACGTTCCAATACGGCCAATAGTGGAATTGCAAAGTGGCTGGCAGAAAAGTTGAAACCGATTTGGCACCAAATAGCACCGCATGGCCTACGCGACACGTTTGAATTCATCGAATCCATAAGAATAACTAATATCAACGGTAAAACGATGTTATCCCTAGATGTCGCGTCACTTTTCACCAACATTTCCCTCAGAGAAACCATAGAATTTTTGGGTGACGAAATTGTTAAAAAAGAGTTCTCAATCGGCGTGCCGATCGGAGACATGAAGCAATTACTCTTAAGCTGCACTTTAAACGTGCAATTCAGCTTATATGGCCAATTTTACCGCCAAATCGATGGGGTAGCGATGGGATCGCCGGTTGGACCTCTTCTAGCCAATACTTTCATGGGTAAAATGAAGAGCAACAAACTTCTTCCTATTATAAAAGAACTTCCAGCCTATGCTCGATATGTGGATGATATATTTATAATAGCAGACGGAAGACATGAGCTTTACACATTATTAGATAAAGTGAATCAGGTGCACTCAGCGTTTATCTTCACTTTGTAAAAAGAGGACAGACAGTGCCTCCCATTTCTGGACGTCCTCCTTAGTAGAAGATCTGATGGATCAATAATTAGAAGTGTATTTCGTTAGAAAACCTGGACAGGGCAATAAACTAACTTCTACAGTTTCTGCGCCGCTAAGTCAGAAACGAGGCCTAGCCCGCTGCCTCACGAACCGAGCTAGGATAATATGTTCTCCAGAGACAATGGAGGACGAACTTGCACTGCTTCAGAATACCTTACAAGAAAATGGGTTCCCCGATAAGTTCATCGATAAGTTTATGGAGGAACGTCTATCCATGCGCATGCGAGAGCATCACACTGCATGGCTAAACAGAGGCGAAACTTAGTCGCTATCAAGCGCAATTCTGGCTCACTTGGTAGACAGCGGTCATCGGGTAGACATCAACCAAGAATTTAGATTCGTCTACAAGGTTCCGGCTAAACACTCTAAGTTCCTGCGTCAGCGGATACTTGCGACGGCAGAAGCAGTCGCCATTAACCTCACAAACCCAATTTTATGTGCGCAGAAATCGATTTTATCGGCCCTTAGGCTCCCGTGACCAAAAGCCTTTTCAAAATCTGCCCTCACGCCTCTTACTACGTCGCGAAGCAATGGTGAGACAGCGGCATCAAGCATCCAAAGGCCACCGACACAGTCTCAAGACGTTGACAACTTGCGTCCTCACACAACCCAACAAAACCCGAGACGAGGACCACTGGATGATATTAACTAATTGTCTGACTCCTTTCTTTTCCGCTCTTCCCCCCACTCCCATTTCTCTGTCCTCAATTAAGACTAAAATCTGATCTCCTTGATCCCCGCTTGATCCTTTTACACCTCTCTTCCTCTTTCCCCATTGTTACTACTTATTGGTTTGCCTAAAACTTTCGTTACCTCTACTCTCCCTTATATTATATTAATCGAAAACGTTTGTTCGCTTAATTTGACCTCCTAAATCCATGGTTTGACCAATTTAAATTTCCCTTGCTGTTCTGTGTCAAATGCCAATTCGTAAGCTCGATGGGAGAAGAGGATTGTGAGTCCAGCGGCATTATGTGTGCATTTTCAACTTTCTTCCTTCTTTTTTGGTTCTATCTTGATGGAGACGAAGGTTTCATCATATTGTAGAAATAATAGCAATAATCCCCCTTGTCGGCTTCGGCTTATTGGCTCCAAATATGTTGTTTGAATGCAGCTGTTTATTATTCTGTTTCTGCTCTGCACATGCCTCGAATGTACATCATCTCTCCTACTGCCATCTTACCCGACCGCAAGCCACTAAATCAGCTATCATAGTTCTGTTTGAAAGGATGGCACACAGCGCAAAATGAATCCAGGAATGCGTGTACCGCCAGAAAACCAAACATTCGTTCACGAATTCAGAATCACTATGCTGCCCCCATTTTCTTTTTTTTTAAGAAAAACTGTCAGTAGCGGCAGGAAGAATAACAACTATACCAGAATCTGCATCGCTAGAAGGACACGGAGTAGAAGAAACCATTTCAAATTCACCAGTGCTCGATTCTTTGGTCGTGTTGGAGTCAAATGATTTTATGTCACTGAAAATCTGCCAGGTTAAGATAAAACAAAAATCATTAGTCATGGAATCTGCTGTATGTAAGTGACGATGAAGTTATTGTTAAAAATTTAAATTGTACTAAATGTAGCTTTTATGTGTTTTTCACAATTGATAACTTTCATAGATAAATGCCTCTTACTTCCTTCAATACTGTACGTTCAATCGGGCTTGGGTTTGAGGGAATGACATGCGATACGATTAGTGCTACTCATGTACTTTTGGTACTTTCTTCCAAGTGGAGATGCAAGAGAAGTTAGTCTAAAAAACAATCTTGCATGTAATCACTGGAATGCTTAAATTTATCCCTAAGGCATAATTGTTGAGAGAAGAAGTGAAGGATCAGCAGCTACCCTTTTAACTGCGAAATTGAAACAATGGTTTACAGGAAGGCGACAAACCCCACACATCATCTCAAACTTCACAGCAACCATAAAGTGGCTCACGGATGATGCTGCACGAGAACGCTGTTGAAACGAATTTAGACTTCTGCAGTAATTTGTATGTAATAACACGGGAGGCCCGACATTTCCGCGACTATTTTATGCGGTATGGCTATCCGAAGGCCTTCATATACTGATATCGACGTGCCCGCCATCCGAGAACCCTACCAAGGCCAAACCCTACGATATGCTTTGCACTGCCATACAGCAAGGATGTGTCGGAAACGATCGAACGCATTCTGCAGAAGTAAGCGTCAGAATTGCACATCTTTTTAAGGCTTTCATGCACAGCTGAACCATGAGACCTAAAGAACTGAGTGGGTGCCAGTGGGCAGTTGGGCGCAGTGTACGGCATTCCATGTCTAAATTGTCCCCGAATGTACATCAGACAGGCTGAATGAAAGCTTGGTTCGCGCATACACGAAAGTAAGCTAGATGCAACGCGCGCTGACGCATTATCGCAAGTGGCGGCCCGCACCTATGAGACTGGCCATGTATTCTCGAAGGCGAACACGGACACCACTGATCTGTGGAGAGAGCGAATTACGTCTGCTTTCAGGGCCTCCTATTTAGGCTTTCACAAACTTTTCAGTCTTTCTTGATACTCCTGTTGGCTTACTATCGGAAGCTGCTTTTAAATACAGTCAACAGACGGTCTGTCGTGCCAATGCGTCCTAACATAACAAAGCACTCTAAGTAAGCTGATTCTTGATTATGTCACTGACATTATAAGTAACTATTAATTAAAGCCTTGACTTAGGCATTTCTGCAAAAGATAAAAGCGCAGGAAAAGCTGCAGCATCAGCAGTTTTCAAACCGCAGTAACGAAAAAGCATCGCATGCCCGTTGCGACCTTCAGCGTCAACTGGCTAAAACATAACTCCAGTTGACCCAATTGTGAAAAAAAAATCGCGCACTTCAGCAAGATTTGAAACCGTGTAGTAGAGAAGTCCTTAACCGGAAGCCAATGCTCTAACAAACCCCTTAATTAAGCATAATTACCAGTTCATTGGTAACGTCTTACAGCAAGCCATCGATTTACGTACCGAATAGATAGTTGCCATTACCAATAACGCGTACCCATTAATAAGAATCTAAAACCACGAAACATGTTAATTAACTGATTCATAACTGCAAAGAATCAATTTAAAGGTAGCATAATCAATTGCTTTTAAACGTAGATGGATTAATTTAATATCGTCCTTACCAACTGGCCATTACTGCAGTAGATTCCTTATCGTATGCATTTTCAACATAAACATTTTGAAATATGATCTTGCTTCAAGCAGTAACTGAACAAGATTTGTAATTTTTATTATCGTTGAGCGTAATCTTTAGCTAGTTGATTCACTGCAAGATGAAGGAGGTTCATTAAGATCGCCCAAAAAAGGCATACTTGTAGAAATGCTAACTAAGACAAATAGACCTTTCTGGTTTATTTGCAATGCCCTTTATAAATTCATGCATACCTTGCTGAAAGCATGGATCTTCATTCGATCTCTTTTATTTTTTGCCGCAGCAAATTACACAATAGTCAGACTTTGGACTTATAGAAAGGGAGTCTTTAGGTTTTCAAAAACAAACTCTTATTTGTAACTCTAATGGTCCAAGTTCTGTACATATATGTAACGCATCATATTTGCCAATTGAAGACTGCCTCCTATACGTAACACAGAAAGATCAATAGCCATTGAAAAATTATTTGAGACGTAGCAGTCCTATTTCTGCTACCGTGAGGCGTTGTGTTTTGAAGGTTCTATGTGTTTTTTAGGCTACCGAAGATATTTCCGCCTTGGCAGGGGGAGTTCAAACATGTGGCAGATTGAACTCATAAGCAAAGGACCGTGGCTGCAGGTTTGTTTCGCAAATTCAATTTGTAAAACAAACCACTAAGGCGCATAGTACTAATTGACCTTCAAATGCCTTTTTATATTTAAATTGGGTTTGACGGAAGTTTCTGCGTGCGAACATCTATTCGATTTACACCACTTTAGCCAAAAAAGGTTTGACATGGGTAGCAAAGAACACAACATGTCTGGGGAAAAAGCAGCGTCAGGCAACACAGCTAGTAAGAAGTCTAAAAAACCAGACTTACATAGATAGAATGGCATGCCTTAATTTATTCCCACTGCATTACAGGCAACAAAGAGGGGATCTTACCTCAGTTTACAAGATAATAAATGGTCTTGAGAAGTGATTACACTGTGAGGACATGCTTCAGTGGCACCTCTTGCCTCATCTCCGTGGGCAAACAATGAAGCTGCGCACGAACATGTCTTAGCTAAACCTTCGTTCTGAATTCTTCACGCAACGTGCCATACAACAGTGAAACAACCGTCCACAGTCAGTCGTGGAGGCCACTTTCCTTCAGATGTACAAACAACGCTTGGATAATTACATGCGTCCCCTCTCCTCTCTCCAAGTCTTAATTCTAACAACCAGACATATATTGTAACAAAACAATGCTACTCACTGTTTGCCAATACTATGTTCGTAGTGTTAAATTTTTATACGTGCTTGTACACGTGATCAATACGGTTTTCAATGGCATTGCCTATTATCCTCACCAAATAAACTGAATAAACTGAACTGAAAATTGCACACGTTTTGGGCCAATAACCTTATGGACCTTTGGGAGCACCAATGTCTAGTGACCTGATTCTGTCTTCCAAAATTTGTTAATAAGTAGAGCCTGTTAGGAAGAACGGTGTAAAATGGGCAAGACCACTTTTGCTTAGTTGCTACTTAGCAGTTGACCACAGTCGTTTCGAGAACGTGAGACAACAGTTGTTGTTCTTTTCTGAATGGTTAACGTTTCAGTGCTACCTCTTTCCAGGCGATGGCGAGCTATTGCGTTGACCCCATATACAAGCCTTCAAATTCCTAATTAATTATTTTACACGTATTTGAAAAAAACGAATCCATTGGATGAATTACTTTAAAGTCAAAACCCCTAGCGATAAATCATTTTGAATAAATTACTCTCAGACTAGTTCAAACGAGAGGGATTTATTTTTTCTAACTGATTTTCGTTGCTTGTTATTAATTTAAGCCTATTTTGTAGAATACATGCATAAGCATTCCATTAATTTTGTTTGTTTCACATCAAAATTATGACTTTGTCAATTCCATGCATGCAAAAAATGGTTTTATTTCGTTTTTTAAATAACGTTTATAAATGTATGCCCTGTTGGGACAATTAACTTTTTAAAAATGACGAATCACCTTCGCCTTTGAATAATATAGACTTTAAAGTAGGCAGTTTAACCGTCGAAAAATATTATATTGAATATGAAAACTCATCTCCACACCTTAAGGAAGGATTTAGTTTCCCTAAGACGGAATTCATACAGGAATTGTTATGTCATAGATACTATCAACTCACGTAGGGCTCGGACGCAGATGGCAACGTAAAAAGTGACAAACAAAACGAATAGGAGGACAGTAAAATCAAAATGTAAACAAGCACTTGATATGGTGTATCATTTTGTCAAAAACACACCAGTTTGAAGTTGAGGTTTGAGAATATTCAAAATTTATAACGACGATATATATAATTAGGTAGTCAACACACATTGGCACATGATCATTGATCGTGAAGTATAAAGATGCATAAGCAGCCTAGGGTTTCACTCGCAGTGCGTAGGTCTCCATGCGAGCTTCGAGACTGGGCACAACCAACTGTATTTTATGAATGATCTCACCTCCGCGAATCAGCCTCTCGCGGATCCAAATCATATCTGACGGATTGCTGCCATTCTTCTCTTGGCCGTTGTCGTAGAGAGGGCTGCGTTCAACGAAGGCATATCGAGACGCCAGTTTAACGCATGGTATGGTCAAACTGTCCATTTGTCTCTCAAATGGATGAGACCAGTCGAAAGCGGAGCATTGAATCTTTCCGGGATAGGACTGCATGAGAACCGAGAATGAATGCTTTGGTGCCGGAACCCAGTGCTTGTAGTAGGGTCGGAATATCAGTGGGAAAACATCAGACTTTGGATGTACATCGCGCTTACCATAAGATTCGGCGCGTTCTTGTATGTGAGTCGCGTTAGACAGGAAGTAACCGATATCAATGCAGGGCCAACCCCAGTCATATGAACTCAGTTTGCGACTGCCTTCGACATCCTGCGAGGTAATGCTCGGGTCAATATATTTTGTGCATAACTTGTCCCTCAATCCAGCCTCGCCAATTATTATTTCGGGTGCAAGCGTTCTCAACTTCTCCACCATTAGCGGTCTTATTGCAAAATCAACGAGAACATCCAGATCATCGTCCCAAGGCGTGATATCGTGATGCCGAAAAGATCCCACCAGACTGCTAGCATAGATCATCCACTTGTCACTCAATCCAAGCTCTTCCATGACATCGACAAATATATTGAATAGTGTCCAAGTTAGGCGCATCTGTCCACGACTAAATTGTGGTTCCAAGGGAACTTGACTGCTGCCCGGTGCACCGATCGGAATAGGTAAAAATTCCCGCTTCGGCCATCTCATACTCCCTAGGTTTGGTAATTTCTGACGTTTCGCTTTCGTGCGATTGCAATCCACGATAAAACTCTGTATATTAAGTTGTTGCAAGTCCATTGTAAAACGAGGATTTGCTTTTTTGAGGAACTGGCGTTCAATGATAAAGTATGCAACCATGAAGGCTGCAAGTAGCAGCAAAATAATCCATCTTCGACGCATTTTGTTCGCAATACCGACAGACTTTCACCTTTTTTCCAGGTCTTCTGTGCCTTTTTAAAGGGAAATGCAACTTATAGTCGATGGCATCATGTGCAGTGTATATAATGCGATAGAACGTGGTGTAGCTGCAGTATTTAGTAAACCGTGCCTATGCACTTACTGTGATATCCAGGAAAATACCGGCCTTCAAAGGAGGGTGTTCGCCTTCTGCCGACGTAACTAGTGTTTTCACAATAAGGTTAACTCAATAAAGCATATTTTTAAAAACCCCGTTTATAATTATGTCAGCCTAGAAGTGTATTCTAGGTAAATTGCTGTAGAAATCCTGCTTGCGCAGTTATCTTGCTATTACTTCTAGTGGATTCCATAGGAGTGGCGAAGTTGGGCGGGTTAAATTGAACCAAATGAGATTAAACGCACGATGTGAAGCACGGCGTTTGTAGCTTAATGGTCGAGCATTGGCTATCGGTTAAGATCTTTCCTGCTATACGGGTTCAAATACCTCCAAATGCCGCAAGTCTTTCCACAATAAGGTCAACTACAATTATAATAATCACTTTTTACGTGTGTGTGTGTAGCTTTGCTGGAAAACCCTAACTTGACTTCATTATACTTAACCACGAAAAAACGGCTAACGAGACGTTTTTGTTTAGAAAATGCATGCACACCAGTCTAAAGTTAGATTCTGATACTTGCAAAACCAGCAATATCGTCTGATTTCCCTGCAGGAAAACACCTCCCCTATATATACACACCGTGAGTCAAACTGAAAGGCTGCAATTTACTCTCCATTATGGGATTTCGTGGACATCCAGAGTACTGACGACGTCTATTACTGCAGGCATATAGCAAGCTAGTATGCTTCAACGGCTGTAGTAACACAGATGATGGTGTCATGATTTCCGATGATTCATTTGTTCGAAACTTCTCATTATGTAACAAGCCTACCTCGCATAGGTAAAAGAAACGCATTAACACAACAAGCACTTGAAAAAAGCAATGTCGTATTATGTGTTTTTGACGTGAGATAACATGAGTACTAAAGAACTTTACCGTGGATGTTCAGTTTTGCCTGCCTTATGCTAATACAACCTGCTCCCCAGTGTTTCGAATGCCATCACCAGTAAGCCCTTCCGTTTGTGGAAGTGAAGTTCGTGCACAGATAAGGGTCACGTACATGAGATGAAATGTGAAGATTAGATAATTATTTGACATTGATTACTTTGTTCATTTGACTGACGTTAAGAGCAAAACGTTGTTAACTAGATAAAATTTCAGTTTATGTGTGTATATTGGGGGCAAACGGACAGAATGGGGCCTAATCAAACGTTTCTTGTTATCTAAAGAGTTTCCTTAGTTATCAAGTGCTGCGGAAAAAACATATTTTTTTTTGGTGTTGTACGATAAAATGGCAATAACTAAAAGCCGAAGCCTTTAATAATATATGTTCAAAGAATAAGCAATGTTGTTTTGCCTTTATTTAGCTATGGGGTTACACATTTTTATGTAAAAAAGAACGGTGAGGTAAATTTCAAAAAAAAAAAAACATTTGCAAATCTGAAAAGTTCTGTGAGGTAAAATGACGAAATATGCTTAAAGGGCTGGAATGTCCTTCAGCCTACCGGAAAAAATGACCGATAACAAGCCTGCATACACGTAATTCGAGAAATGCCGATAAATTTCTCTGGCAAGCCGTATGAAAAAGATGTCCAAGCACATTCTTTCTGTCATTATTTGCGATAGAAATAGAAGATTTACATTTGTCATTTTCTATCTATTGAGCAGAATCAATTAATAAGAATATTTGAGACACGAAGATTATTAGTTTCTTCAAAACCGTCGACATTCTGTCTTTCTGCAATTCATTTCTTATCGATTAAATTTGCCTAGAAGAAAAAAATATAATAAAAACTGCTTCCAGTTTCATTAAAATCTATTTATTTTTTTATTTAAGCAGGAGAGGCATCCATGATTTTTAGGGCAGTCAAAAAGATGGCAGAAATTTTAAATTTGGATCTTGACTTTATCTTCAAAAATAAGGTACCCAGATTTTTGGCGCCAAAATATCTAAATTAATTGAAAAATTGCATATACAGCAGAATTAAATGGAACCATTAATTTCGCGAGCGCTCATCAGCTGCGTCCTCTCGTTGCATAAAGTGATAAACGAATGATGGGATACAACAATTTAATTCATACATAATAGGTCAAAAACAGGTCAGGGAAGGCCAATTAATAAATGACCTCTTCTATATGAATTCAATTGTTGTATTCTGTCATTCATTAATCACTATATGCAGCGAGAGGACGCAGGTGATGAGCGCTTGCGTAATTAATGGTTCAACTTAATTGTGCTGTATATGCAATCTTTCAATTAGCACCCGAAAAAAAGATGCTCAAATATCTAAGTAAGGTGCTTTACTTTAGATAACTATTTAAATAACTGTTTTAGATAATCTTAGGGGTATCATTTCTTTGCTGTGTTGAAGACGTTTTTAGGCAATTATTCGACACGTTTGGGTGATTTTAACATAGAAATATGCATAAAACATGTTTCAATGCTCATATTTTAGAGAAATGTTTCCAATAAACACCTGATTTTGAAGGTTTCGGTAGGCATGCGGAAATTTATCCTTATTTATTATCAAATGACTACAGCTAGTGAAACACATTATATTTTTATCACTATTTGAAGCAAGATCCGAACCTATTTGTTATGGAAAGCCCAAAATAATTGAAAAATAATTAAGTGGGAGCAAAGCGGTCTAAATATATTTTTAAAAATGCTACATTTGCGATTGCACATGACAATTCCATGCATACAACAACCTCTTAAGTCAATATATGAAGCAAAATGGTTTTTAAAATTAACTACGGGATAAATTGCTTATTTACAAATTGAAGGTAAGTTTAATTTCACAATCTCCGAACCTTCATTCATTCCACTTCATTCTAGTTGGGGTTAGTGTTAATACTAGAAAATGTTCCCCAATGACCCCGCTTGAGGTTACGGCACACTCTCCCAAATTCATGCGCTTGCAGTTTGTCCGGTTGGGTAATTGGGGGTATTACAGCCTATTTCATTGTCCTCGCCCGAGGTTTGAGTACGCGCCCAAATTTTATTTGCGTAACTTCATTTTATTTCACATAAATTTTGCCATTTAATTTGTTCCACGACATGCCCTCCCACCATCTTCCCTAAAATCAGGGGCCCGTGAGCCTGAGGTGCGCGCTTTACACGTTACCCAGGCAGCCCCACTAGGTACTACTACCCTCCCCTCTTGTATGGAAAGATCAAGGTCACACTTGCAGGCCAGGCCACCTCTACGTACATATAGTATTCACTAAGGACCGTGCAACTTTCATGATAAAAATTTGACTGGGTACTGTAGCATATATTTGGTAACACTTTTTAATACATTGAGTTGAGTTTATTCTGCGATAGCCTTTTAATTAAGAAAATCACCATTTTAGTTAGGTTTACTAAGAGAAATGGCCATTAATTTTGGCGAAGTTGGTAGTCATCTCATATCGAAGAGAGGTTTCATGCTTTTACGAAAGACAAAAAAAAATTGCTTATTAATGTTGTTTATATTATGGAGGAACTCCGAAATAAATTTAATATGTGTGGAAGATATCCCTTCAAGAACTGGAATTTTTTTCTACAATTTTTGAGCTTCAAGTGAAGCTAGGTTAAAGGAATCGGATTTATTTGCAGAAACATTTAAGATTTATATTTAAAAATTTTTTTTATGCTTATCTGTTAAATGTCCTCACACAAAATGAAGTAACAATGTAGTACAACCCAATTGTTCTAAATCACACCTGTCACCTTGCTGTTTAAGTAAAGTGCCCACAAACGTTGTCGCGAAGGTAATGTGAAGAAGGCCTTTTTAGATGTAAGTCATGCAGAAATATACTTTTTTGCAACATATACGTTTCACTTATGCGTCATTTAAAAAAGATCGGACAGAAGCATTATAAGTATTTCAATAAATGACCCAATATATGGCATGCTTTTTGCATTTGCAAATGCATAACCCATCATGGAATAAGTCTACTAATGCGGAAAATAATTCCTTATATATGAAAGAGTGAGCTCTTTCATCTCCACTTAAATTGGTAAAGAGATAGTCAAAAGTCTCAAATTTCATTGTGACTACCTTTGAAATATTTACTAAACACAGACCTTTGTCAGCCGAATAGCTAACCAAGGCACTTTTAAAGAGGTAACCTATCAGTAAGAGTTTATTATTAATCGTAATAATAACCATATCAGAGTTTCATTGCGGACGTTCTGTACACACCACACCATGCTTTGTTGTTTTGAAGCATTTGTAAACATGCTCCATAATGCCATTATCATAAGACCTTAACACGTTATTGCAGTAAATGTTCTTTGAATATATCGCTAGTTAAAGCAAATATGCGCGTCCCGGACAAAGATAAGAAGATAAGGCGATCTCGGGAACCATCGTTTAATCGTCCTTACGTTTCAAAAGCGTACAGGCTTCCGTCATCAGAGGGGGTAAATTAAGCAATTGTGATACCAGATGGACCTTTATCCGATTGAAAATCTATTTGCTTTAATAAAGAGGAACTGAAAAAGCCAGCAAAACATATATCAATGTAACAGAAGTTGGAATTTGTAATCAATAATTTGATAAATTAAAAAACAATTGACAACGTGTTTCTATCATTCCCGTCCCGCCTGATGGCTGTTTTAATGGCCAAAGGACAATCTACGAAATATTAGTATGTTAAAAAATTTTTTAAATTTTTCTCATCTTGTAATTGTTCTCTTTTTCTTATACTGTTGTCTCTTGTACAAGGAATTAAATAGTTTACCTCTTGTTCATCACTTTTTTTGATTTCACAGTTTTCAATAAAACTTTTTAGTTCTCCCTTGATAAATGATGCTTGATAAATTCACATATGCTTTCCTTTTGAGATGCATTGTTTCTATGACGTAATATCAATTGTGCGTCCGTGGAGTAAATGCTCTGCGAGATGCAAGGATATTCGTATGACTTTGACGGTGTTGCTTGCAGCGCTCGCAGGATTGTATCTAGACCCTTAAATTGTAGGCACGTGCCAAAATTCTGGGTCGAGGAAATGACCGCGTGGTCAGGGAAACAATTGAGGCCTGAAACACGGGGACAACTTCAATCAACTGTTATGTTGCACTTCCCAAGACCTATCAAGCATCTCAATGAAGAAAAGAGCAAACGAGAAGAAAAACGGAACGCAAATCCGCATACTCGCGAGCAAATTATGGACACACACGTAGCTGAACCACAACTGGAAGTAGCAATCATCAGCTCAGCCAGCTCATCTGGTCGGCCTGCAAGTCTGAAACCGGATGCACGTAGGAGCCTAGACAGGATTCCCGGCCTGGGAAGACAGCTTCGGTCAATGACAGCTGCACAAGCGCGAACACCGGAATTCGGCGGGAGAACCCTTGGCTGATGTTATCACCTTATTATATATATCGAACAGGAGAAGCATTTTTTCGCTTTCGAAAACGCCGAAGTCATCGGCCGATCCAAAGACAAAATGGCTAGACTGGTACTCGGAAGTTGGTCCGCATTAGGCACAATCAATATAAATTTTGGCTTCAATCCAGCCAGACTCCATTCAATCCAGGCGAGGCCTAGGACGCAAGCGAGCGATTTACAGCGTCATCAGGGGCGGTCACAACTGCAGTGGGAGGCAAGAGTTAGCCGCAGATCGCATGACCGGCGTGAATAATCAATCCTTCAGCGAGCCCGAACAAGCGAGTGGGCTCATCATTGGCAGCGAGGACAGAGTCACCCACCAGTCTATGAAGGAAGGTCACACAGCAGCCACCCTACCGCACACGATGGACACGCAGAAACAGGGGCGACTATAACAACCATACGGTTGACGGGGGTTAAACGAGGACGTCAGTAGGCCGGCAGCAGTGGTCTCGCGAGCGCGCACGATGGGCACGCAGGCCTCGCCTCCATGTCGGCGAGAGGGGCCAGCCGAGGTCGTCTGCAATCGCCCACGGAGAGGCAGGACCCAATCGGTGACCAACAGAACGGCCAGGGGATGTGCGTTAGGTCAGGCCCAAATGGCGCCCAGCAGGACAGGCAGGGTTTGCGCGTAACCCACGCGTATAATACGAGACAAACGGTGAGACAGAACAAATCACCGCAAGCAGGAACAAACCCAACCACTCTGCTGATGGAAACAAGCATGTTTTCTAAACGTCAGCACCAATACAGTGTGGTCCATGAAAGCGTCTTATTTTCTTCATCTTCTTTTGGGGGTGGGGAACGGGCTAATTTATCTGGAACTTGTATCTTCAGTCACATAAATATATGTATATCTTAGTTTGAAGGTTTTGATATAAATGTCGAACACAAGCGCAATTTATCAATTCATCAATGGAAATACTGAAAACGAAATAAACGATGTACGACTCTAGTCGACAATATTCAATAAATAGTTATCCATTAATGGCAATCTGTACAAAAATTGACTAAAGAAAAGTTCTTTTTATAGAAAAAAAGTGGTAACGTAAACTCTTTAGATTAAATATTAAAATGTTTTATTCAAAATTGCAGCAATTTTGTACGTCTCCGGAGCATAGGTGATTATCAGGAAAACCTTGTTTTTCTTAATAAACACTTAGCATTTCTAGCACTTCATTAAATTGTTAAATATGTCCAATGCTGTTCATTTTTACATTTAAGTTTTCCTTAAATTCATTCACACTGTAATTCGAGTAATGGTCAGCCTTCTACAGAGTTATGAAAGTCGCACGGATTTGAGCTTTTATCGTTTATCATTTACCTGCTCATGTGGGGCAGAATATATTGGTCGCACGAGCCGCCTTTTTTCCAAAAAACGTACGGGAACTCATTCTCGCATGGTAAGGAAATAGTTAACCGCACCTGGTAGACTTAGACCACTGTTTGGATGCCAAAAGAGACCTTCCAAGTGATCTACGAGGTACCCTAAGGCTATTCGAAATTTATTAAAACAGCGTCTGGTCACTACGGCAGAAGCGGCTGCACCTGTACGTCCAAAGGATTTTTGTCGTGGCGCCGCAATTACCATGAGCAAAAGCCGCTAATCAAACATCCAACAGGTTATCACCTCGGCCGACTATTAGTCCCCCCAACGCTGATCAGATTTTGACCCAGATTCCCTCACTGCTAACCACTGCTAACCATACTATTTTTGTCTATTAACCCACGTAGTTTTTTATATACTTACCAGAGAGACTTTATCGAAATCAAACATACGTTTGGCATTTTATATTTTGGAACGTTATATTACTTGATAAATCACTACATGCACCATTTTGAAGAACAAGCGTTGCATTGTTATAGTAATACCTTGGAACGGTGTTTGCGTGGCAGGATGTTTCTCGTAAAAATCATTGGAATTCATGAGTAAGCCCAATTACAGTACGTTCGATTTTACTTTACTCTCATACAAATCGCTGTAAAGAATTTGTACATTTCTCTTGCTTCAATGCTTACCACAGACGACTTCGCTTACAGCTGTTTTACTGAACAATATGAACGTTTAGCGGGTATCAAGCAACAGTTGTTAAACTTTGCACTTGGTAAAGACCACTGGCGTACCAAGACCAAATGGCAGGCAAAAAAAAGGGACACTGACCTAATTCCTACTTTAAGTAGCTTCTTGTAGCTGCATGTTCATATAATAAATGCTCTTAAGAGTACTTGTGAGCCTTACATCTGAAACATATGGATAAAATCCGAGCATAAGCCCCTAGAACCCAATTCCCGTCGGCAGAGAAGCTAGACAACCAGGCCTATTTTGTAATAAGTAGGCAATTTGCATGCATTTAATCATGAACAGTACGCCATAGCACTTACGTAGACCAGGCGCTTGATCACAAGACTTAAAGTGCACAATATCTGAATCTTTATAAATCAGCAAGCGTTGTCGAAGATTTCACACAACAACTGAAGGTAATTATTTTGCTGACGAAACGGTGAATCCCGTTACCGCGATTTCATCCTTGAGTACTTGCACCCTAATGCACACATGTGCCTATTGGCTTAAGCACATTTACTGCTTTTGAAGACTGCGCATCTGTGTAAAATAAACCAGGTCTTGGTAGGTCATAATTCACCAGCTTAACGCAGGAACCAGTCATGCACCGGAGCAAGTCTGACAATACGGCACTGTACTCATTTGTGCTTTGCCGCAGTGGCATCGATCGACAAACCGCCTCAAATTATAACATGACTGCCACTGTCCACATCAATTTCTCTCCACGTAACCC
>JAYGXS010000185.1:0-41154 GCA_036362985.1 Ligula intestinalis
TTTAGTGAAAGCTCGTTCGCTGCACCTCCGGTTATCCAGGCTTGGACGGGTGCCATACTCGAAACCATAAGTTTTACCGTCTGGGATGTGACTGAAGCCATTCGTCGTTATCGCCAATCCTATAGTCCAGGACCAGATGGCGTCCCAGTTAGCCTTCTAAAAGCTGAAGCGAATGATATCTTCCCGTCTATTCTTTGCAAGGTATTAAATCTTGCTCTTGAGAGCGAAACCTTTCCTTCGTTGTGGAAGGAATCGCACATAATGCCTATTCGCAAGCATGGCCGATCGACATCATTCGACAACTTTAGGCCAATAAATACACTTCCCGCAGCATCGAAGATCTTGGAGACCTTAATCAAAGAAAAGATGATGTGTCACTTGACAGAGAACAACCTGCTCAGTACAGCTCAACATGGCTTTCTCGAGAAACGATCTTGTGACACCTGCCAGCTCTCTTTCTTTGATTATGTGCTGCAATCTTGAGACAGCGGTTTTGCCACTTATAGCGTCTATTTTGATTTTACTAAGGCCTTTGATCGGGTCGATCATAACCTCCTCCTTCTGAAACTGGCCTCCTTCGGCATAGGTAGCAAGCCTCTGAACTTCATATCTTCCTATTTGGATGCTCGCACACAACGAGTAAAAATTTCGAATGTTATCTCCAACCCCACGCATGTGAGGAGTGGAGTTATACAGGGTAGTGTACTGGGTCCGCTCCTATTTTGCCTGTTTGTCAACGACGTTTCAGATTGTTTTCAGTATGGCAGACCCTTCATGTACGCTGATGATTTAAAAGTCGCTTATCGATATAAACCGGCAGATCGCAACATCGTGCTCGAGCTGATAAAAAAGGATCTTCAGGCCTTCGCCCAGTGGTGTTGCACATGGCGCCTCACCCTTTCATTTCACAAATGTTCCGTTATGGTTGTTGGCGACGATAATCAACCGGAATTAAGCATTGACGGCCACGAACTAAATGTCCCAGGCGTTATCAAGGATTTGGGCATATCCTTCTCTAATAGTCTCAATTTGTCAGAGCACTGTGCCCTGATAGTCTCGAAAGCATGCCGAACCACCGGATTTATCCTTAGAAATTTTAAGACTATCAAGGTTAGAACAAGCCTTTATAATATGTACGTGAGACCTAGTCTTGAATACTGCTCACCCTTATTCAGTCTTCTGCGCACTAGTGAACGGAAGAAAATAGAATCGGTGCAGAACTTCTTCACTAGAAGAGTTTTCACTACAGAACACCGTAACTTAACCTACCAACAAAGGTGCGAACTTATAAAGCTGTATCCCCTATGGCTTCGTCGATTGCAGAAGGGTCTATTTTTACTGTTTAAACTTTTGAATGGTCAAACCTTTAATCCTATTAGTACAATAAGGCAGCTTGAGCACTCTCGACGCGCCAGTCATCGAGACGTATTTTTATTTCTTCCTATGGCACGCACAGTTAAGTACCGGCAATTCTTTTCAGTAAATGCCATATCAATCTGGAATTAGCTGCCCAAAATTATTAAAACCCAGCAAAACTACCCTATGTTTAAGAGAGCTATAACTAGTTTTCTACATTCAGGACAACTTTCACGAATTTTGGGTGCTGACTCGGTGGAATCTCTCTTTCACTCTGATGGCGTTCGTGGACTTTGAACCCCGCCAGGCTTCACTGCTGAAGATAATGCGGCTGAAGCAGCAGCCCGCAGCCTGCTAACCTTTCAGCCGATAGCGCGCAACTTTTGCCGACAACCATTGAAAGAAGACTGAGAACACTGTGTTCTTGTGCCAACCCTCTCCGTTTGGAACTAACGTTTTTAAACGATATGAAACAGTTCTCCTGCTGATGAGTCAACTCAGCTTACAACTGTACATTTATTCCGTTTGTATCATACCTTTGAAGGCAGGTTTTTTTCACTTGAAACAAACTCCCAATCTCGCCCAGTATTGACAAAACAACAACATCGGGAGTTTGTTTTAGGATTTTTCCGGTCTTTGAGGTGTTGGAAGGCGCCCAAGAGGTGCATTACCAACTCTTTACAATTGTCTGTAAACTGGCATAATAAACATATTATATACACCGACGGATAGAAGCCTACTGTGACATGCCAATCGCCAAAATAGAGGAGGTAAAACTCCTCCGGCAGTTTTTCAGAGCTACGAGGACGATCAGTGCGTGGAACAATTGCAGCCGTTATCTATTGGTCTGGTTGGTCAGCGTATCCAGGAGACAGGTGCGACCCGGTAGGGCGATGCGCACGGTGAGACCAAACAAACACCGACGTCTTCTTGCAGTGAGTATCAACACAGACTAAAGCGCGTGTGACGGGTACCAGGCATTTTTTTCGGTAAGCTGTCACCACCTAGAGAAGCAAACCCTTGCAATACTTTTGCCGGTATTTGGTCTGGACTCGGAAACAGCTTTGTTAAGCGCAAGAAGAACCTTCCTCACATCCCCTTCTGTGAAATAGAGACCATTTTCGCATATTTGCCAGTTTTCCTTCGGTCGAGGTCCCCTGAGTGGAAATTTGCGCACATTTATCCTATTTACAAGAGTGGATCCAAAACCGGCACGAACAACTATCGACCAAAAGGTCTTATTAGCCTTGGCTGCAAAGTTATGGAAAGCATGACCAAAACGGCAACCACGAAGTTTCTCTAAGAAAAAGACTAATTTGACTGAACCCAACACGTATTTCGCGGAAACCACTCCTGCCTGACCAATTTGTTTTATTCAATGGAGCACTTGTCCAGATCAGTAGACGTTAATACTTACGTCGATGTTGTCTACATAGACTTTAAAAAAGCCTTCGGCTACTCTGCAAGGTCGGCGAATTAAGGATAAGTAGCAATTTACTAAATTGGCTATGAGATTTCCTAATGGGCTGATCACAGTCCGAGTGCGTAGGTAACGTGAAATCCCTTTCAGTGCTAGGTAGGAGTGATTTGCCTCGCGGCTCCGTTATTAGCTGATTATTGTTCTTAATCTTTGTCAACAGCCGTAGGCATGGACTCGAGAGCAATGTTGTGCTGTTTGCAGATAATATTAAACTATGGAACTCCATAAAAAACACTTATGACGAACAAACTCTGAAACATATATGAAGGGTTTAAGGTTTCTCTTGAGTAAAGATCTCATGCAGCCATTCCGGCTTGTGAAAAATCGGGACTGTACGCTGCAGGTTGCTGAATTTTTTAAGTATGCCACATTCACTAACCTTCTTGAGAATTCTCTCAAACGCCGAGGAACCTTATTCCATCTGGACGTCGGCGGCCATTTGATTTCACAGCAAGTAATCATTGCCTGGAACGACCTGCCCAAGGCGAACACAGCGGAGAAATAAAGACATCATCTTGATGTATATTTACTTAACAGATGAAAGGGCCCCTTGGGCCTTAAATATACAATTTATTTATTGATTATTGATATCATTCAAATGCGTAGGAAAGCACTGCTAGAGCATACCAACGCTTTGCTCAAGCATGCAGATTACACTTGTATCTGCCATTCAACGGCATTGTATATTACCCTAAATATACTGAGTCTTACTAAACAAACTATGAGAGGATTAGCAACATATCAAGTAACTCTTTGGGGCATTTTAAGAGTCTATAGGGTAAGGTTTGTTAAAACCAACGTTATCATGACAATTCTCCAGCGTTGCTGACCCCAAATAGAGTGCTAGAGTGATGTGGCCAAACCAAGGCATCAGCACTGGCTATCTACTTTCAGGCTGTATTCGCCCACAAAGTAGTTTAACCTCTTGCCACACCCAGAGAAAGAGACAAATTCTGAAACCTTGATAAGATCAACACAGACCAGCTTACGCCAATATATCAAAGTTCAGATAAGCGGATGGAATTTTCTCCATCCAAGTATAGTTCCACGTGCTTACTTGTACCTGTTACGGCTGTGATCGCGCCTGATCTAGCCGGTTTCAATGATGTCACGAACTGTACCTCTCCATGCGTGGCGATTGGCGGCAGCGGATCTCGAAAGCTCTGCTGAGTCCTTTCTCCAGCGACGAAGGCCGAAGATAGAAGGTCCAAGAACTGCTTCCATGTCTTGACGGACGGTGTCTAGCCAGATCTTCAGTTGCCCATCTCTTCGACGTTTCCATGTGGGTTGCATTGCCGAGTCGAGGGCAGCATAGGTAAGCTCGTGGGGCGGACGACGGAGAACGTGTCCAAACCACCTCAGTTGCCTTTCTTGAATGGCCAGAGATATCGTCGTGATACGATCGCAGCGGATGCGGACTGTCTCATTTGAGATGAAGTCGCTATACTTAACTCGCAGGATTATCCTCAGGCACTGGTGGTCAAAGACTTCCAGTCTTCACTCATCTATAGCACGCGCAGCCCAGCATTCACATCCATAGAGGAGGACTGACTGGATAAATGCACGGTGTACACGAATCTTCGTGGCGATGGAGATGTCACGTCGGATCCATAAGCGCTTTCGAAGGATTGAGAAAACCCAGCGGGCAGCATCGATGTGGGTGACAATGTCGTCCTTGCTCTGCCCATTCGGTAGCAGCCTCGCCCCGAGGTATTTAAAGCTGTCCACTTTTTCAAGTTGATGGCCATTAATCCCCAGGGGTGCCTTCGCCTGGTCAGGGATGTAGCTCAACAACAACTTCGTCTTTCCGGAATTTATGGACATGCCTAATGACATAGCGATCTCATTTAACCGCGACACTACTGACTGTAGACCATACAAGTTTGAGGCTAACAGCGCAATATCATCGGCGTAGTCAAGATCAGTAAGTCAGCTTCCGGGTGCAAGTTTAACACCGTCCTCTTCATGTAGGGCTTTGCCGAGAATCCCGTCAATGACGTAGTTAAACAAAATGGGCAAAAGGACGCAGCCCTGTCGGACACCAGACCGGATATCGAGCGACTGAGAGTGACTGTTTTGGTCCAGGACTCGTGCGGTGGTAGACCGATAGTAGGCCTTAATCATCGTAGTGAGTTTGGTTGGCATTCCATCCCGTTCCATTATTTGCCACGGTGACTCACGATGGATGGAATCAAATGCGGCGGCAAAGTTGACGAAGCAAACGGCCGTCGGTTGCTTGTAGCTATGGCGGAATTCTAGAGTGCGCCTCAGTGTGAATATTTGATCTACACATCCACGCCCAGCTCGGAATCTGGCTTGGTTGGGTCGTGTCCTGTATTCACTTACAGACTGGAAGCGCCTGAGAAGAACAACAGCGAAGATCTTTGCAGGAACATCGATAAGACTTATGCCATGGTAGTTCTCGAATCTTGTCTTATCTCCTTTCTTGTGGACAGGTACAATAATACCTGAGCCCCAGTCATCGGGAACGGTCTCTTTTCGCCACGCCCGTACAATCACCTCATGGAGCCGAGGAGCCAGGGTGTCGACACAGGACTTATGGATTTCTGCAGGAATACCATCCTCTCCGCACGCCTTGTTGTTGCGTAGCCTCTGCATTGCATCGGTAACTTCGTCTTCGGAAGGGATTTCACACGATACTGCGTAGGCAGGAGAGGATTGATAATCCACTGTCGAGGAGAGGGAGGGTGTGATGGGTTGTTCGTCAAAGTTGAGGAGTTGCTCGAAGTGTTCACGCCAGTGATCGACCTTGGCCGAGTTATCGGCAATAAATCCTCCATTCACATCGCGAACAGAATCACAGAGTGTCAGGGGCTTACCACTCACCTGGCGTATGATTTGGTACAATTTTCGGGTGTCACCAAATTTACAAGCATGCTCCATAAAAGTCGCCGTTTCGGACCAATACTTATCCCGGTCATCTATAGCCGACGTTGCTGTCAGCTTTCGAAGTTGGTGGAACGAGGCATCGTTCCGGGACCTGGCTCGAGTCGTCTCGGCCGATAGCTGCAGGGTTCTTCCGCTGATCCAGTCACTGCGGCGCCGCTGAGTCGATTAGAGAATCTTCTCAGCTGCCCAATAGATGGATGTCTTCAGTGATGGCCACTTGCTAATGGTCAGACCCGTGGACGTTACCAGTTTCGGCACCTCGCATCGACCTGCTAATGTGGACGCAGCTGCGAAACCGTGAAGCAACTAGAATGAAATCGATCTGACTGGCGGTACGGCCTTCGTTCGAATACCAAGTTAGTATCTGTTTTTTGACGATGCTTAAAGCATGTGTTGGTAACAAACAGTCAGTTCTGCTCGGCAAACTGCAGCATCCTCTCACCTTTGTCCGTTCTAGAGCCAAGCCCAAAACGACCAAGAAGGTGGCTGTTTGTCGGGTCACCGTTCCCAGTCCGGACATTCCAGTCCCCGGCAACAATAAGCAGATCTCGACGAGGGAGTCGTTCAGCTAGCTCCTGCAGCTTTTAGTAGAAATTATCTGTCGCTTGCTGTTCAGCTGCCGACGAAGGTGCATACACAGATACGACCGAGATGTTCGTAAAGTGGCCTTTTAGGCGAACATAGGCCATTTGGTCTTTGCCTGGTTCCCATGCTAGTAGTGCACGGTTAGCTTCTTTCGAGCGGGCAATAGCCCCACCGTGTCTACCAGATGAGTCACTCGGACCGCTGTGATACAAGGTGTAATAAGAATTGACCCCGGGATTTTGATTTCTCGGGCGCCTGAGTCGGGGAGTCGGACATCTGACAAGCAGCAAACATCCACGTGATATTCATGGAGACTGTGCGCTGTCAGACTTTGAGTACCAGGTTCAAGAAATGTTCGCACATTCCAGCAACCAATACCAACAGTCCGTTTTTTGTTTAGCAGTTCAGCTTGCACATTATTAGCCCGCACAACCAGACAAGGGTTGCGGAGCGCGTCGGATCCCGCGGACGTCGTAGCATTGGTCTGAGTTAAGTAAGTAGACACGACATTAGTTTCTTGGGAATTTTGAATACAGGTGGTTCCCCATCGGCCGCTCGGATTCTTTGTTCGAGGTTGTCTCCTCTAGCATTTTGGCTTGATAACCTAACCACAAGGCAGTGGTGTTGGTGGCAAGAAAACCTATTTAATGGCGGTTCACGCTCGCCATGCCACAGTGTCGTCATTGGGCCTTGCGGCATTTTATAAGGCAGTCGGTGCGCCAGACCTCAGCCCACCACACCCTGGCAACACTGTCGCTGCTGCGTCCGTGACTGCTTATTCGCCAGACCCGGGAGCGTGCTTATTTCGCAGCTAACCTTCACTGAAGGCCGTGCCACTATCCGCCACCCGTGGACGCGCCAGGTAGCCGGCAGCTTGGTTGACGGGTAACCCTCCTTTCCCGTGTAACCCGCCTGCATCTAGTTTCACCTACTTTAGTGCCATCAGGCTTCACGCACCCTTAGTCCTTCAAAATAATCCACTTTTAGAACGATCTATAATGTAGGACTTGGGTCTAAATTAGACGAACAAGTAAGCATTAACGCCTCATGCAGATCGAATTTCTGCAAAGTTGGCACATATGTTGTTTGATATCACGTTATTTATTTCTTCCGAAGATAAAGTTAAAACATACCGCATGTTTGTCCTTCCAATTCTAGAATATTCATGTTCGCTGTTTGGCCTCATGAACGCTTTTGACTGCAGTAGGATTGAAAATTACCAAACTACTTTATCTTTCTGTATCCAGTATTTCTTTTTGTTCAGTTCACTTTATTTGGGAAAATATAGATGCATAACTTTGCACTTCCTATTTTTTACAAGCGACGTAACTATATCAGAACGGGAAAAATGTTACATCAAAAACACAGAGAAAGTGTTAAATCTATATAGGTAAGCGAACAATATTTTGTGTTCACGGCGCAGACAGATATTTTAATTGGCTCTTTTGTGATTTTCTAGGCAAGATCAAAGGAAATAAATGGTAGGGAATCAAGCTGGTGGTAAAAAAATCCTCAAACTTGTTCCTAGTGTTTGCCATGAACTGGTTTTTTTCAGGATAAAGAGTTTGAATGATAGAAGTCTGGTAATGGAAAGCGTTTACACATATCCACGGTAGTGTCAGTCTAAATTCAATGTTAGGACACTTATATTCTACACCATATAAAGGTGCGTCGGCGAACGGTTGCTTGCTGTGGGCTGAAGAATTAGCCGGCTGCAGAGTCAGCAACATTGCCTTCAAGATGAAGCGTAGGATTCAGATTTTGCAATCACCATCCGAGTGGAAGAGAGATCCCATCGACTTAGCACCCAAACTTCGTGAAACAAGCATTGAATGTAGAAAACTTGTGGTAGTTCCCTTAAATATGGGGTATCTTTGCTGAATTTTGATATTTCATTCAGTCTTTCATGTGATTTACAAAAGTAAGTTTGGGTACAAGGAAGCAACATAGAAATGCGTACGTTCTTCCGTGTCCGCAAGTGCAAAGATGAACATCAGCATGCATACGTGCTGAAATTGGCGCCGCAATGAATTTCATAAGAAGTGTTACTCATAAATAGCAAGTAAGACTATAAGAATACTATTCTGCTTTGCATGTCGCACTAATAGAGAGAGCGGCTTGGGTTATAGTGGGCACTGCTATACTGATCCAGTTTTATCTTATAGGTTTCCAGGAAAGGTGCACAATAACATCCATGGGGAGACTTTTCCAAGTCTCAACAACTCCATTGCAAAACAAGACATTTTATATTCTAGGAAGGAGGGTTACCCGTCAACCAAGCTGCCGGCTACCTGGCGCGTCCACGGGTGGCGGATAGTGGCACGGCCTTCAGTGAAGGTTAGCTGCGAAATAAGCACGCTCCCGGGTCTGGCGAATAAGCAGTCGCGGACGCAGCCGCGGCAGTGTTACCAGGGCGCGGTGGGCTGAGGTCTGGCACACCGACTGCCTTATAAAATGCCGCAAGGCCCAATCACGACACTGTGACCTGGCGAGCGTGAACCGCCATGAAATAGATTTGCTTGCCACCAACACCACTGCCTTGTGGTCAGGTTCTTCAGCCAAAGTGCTAGAGGAGACAACCTTGAACAAAGAATCCGAGGGGCCGTTGCGGACTCGCCTGTATTCAAAATTCCCAAGAAACCTCATGAACATGTCAACTTACGATTTTACGACCCATGCTACGGCGTCCGCGGGAACCGACGTACTCCGCAACTTTTTTCCGGTGGTGCGGGCGAATAAAACGCAAGGTGGACTGCTCAAACACAAATGCTTTCTCGGTTTTCTCAATCATCCGAAAGCGCCTATGGATCCAAAGTGACATCTACATCACCAAAAATATTCGCGTCTATCCTGCATCCATCCAGTCAGTCCTCCTCTATAGATGTGAATACTGGACAATGCGCGCTGAAAATGGGCTTAAACTGGAGGTCTTTGACCAGCGGTGTGTGCGGACGATCCGACGCGTTTAGTATAGCGACTTTATCTCAAATGGGGCAGTCCGCACCCACTGCGATGGTACCACAATGATATCTCAGGCTATTCAGGAAAGGCGACTGAGGTAGTTTTGACACGTTCTCCGTCATCCGCCCCATGAGCTTAGCTATGCTGCCCTCGACATGGTGCCACAGCCCACCTGAAAACGTCGAAGAAGAAAACATCTGAAGACTTGACTTAACACCATCCATGAAAGCAGTTCTTGGACCTTCTATCTTCAGTCTCCGTCGCTGGAGAAGAGAATAGGTGGAGCTTTTCAGATCCGCTGCTGCCAAATGCCACGTATGGAGAGGAACTGTTCGTTACATCTTTGAGGCCGACTAGATCAGGCGTGATCACAGCCGTAACAAGCACAAGTACAAGTTAGAAGTTTTGTGGGTTCAGTCTGGTCCCAGTCAAATGACCTATGAATGGATGACATCTCCAGTTCACAGTTATTGGTTACTCGAAGAAGTCACTGGGAGATATCAGTTAACAAACGTTACCTTTCTGTGGGTTATAGGACTCAAAACCAGCCCTAGACTTCGGTTTTGCGTTAATACCAGTGCGCCTTAAATACTAGAAATATACCTTTCAAAATCAGTCAAAATCAACATTTTGAAAGTCCACAATTTGAGTGCTTGGGACGGAAACAAGCAATCCTTACAGGCATGCATTCGAAGTGAAATGTTTACATAATTTGGGTTCAAATATTGCTTATTGTGATGACGACTTCAATCAGAGTAGAGGAATCTTTTAAAGGAAAGCAGTATTGGGGGCAATAATCGCAAACGGTTATTTGTAGAGCCAAGACGTGATTATAGTGGAGAAATTACAAGTGGCACATGGTTGATATGCAGGAGAAAGCACGTTAATTCGTGGAACCTTACGGCCCGAATTAACGCAAAGCAGGCAGACTGAGACGGTCTTGGAGTCTTCTCACCCAAAAATTTAAATGTTTGCTGATTTACATAACTCAGTATGAGAAAATCTTGATCAAGAAAGAGCAAAGTACCCTCGCGTTAAAACTCCGTAGGCGTAGTCGATGTTTCAACGGCCACAGAGTGGACAGCAAAATATTAAGATGGGCAGAACAAACATGCAGTAAATTTTTAATTCCATTTCCGGAAGGAAACAAGCAAACCTACATGTCCCAGCAATCCTTGAAGAAATCGAATGAGCATGAGATAATAATGCGAGCTATTTCATGTAACTTGGGCTTAGGGTTCTAATGTTGGAGCGGTCTAATAGCTGACTGTTTTGAGAGAATAGATGGTGAGAAAGCTTGGTCGGATTGTGGGAAATTTGAAGTTGATTTCGAATTTAAGCTCTTAGCGCTCACGAGGTTTTTAGTCTCTACCTTAGTGTAGAAGACACATCTGGCTATAAAAACTAACAAAGGAACTGCGTATTATCTGCCCTTTGGAAATATTCTTTCTGAGTGAGACGAATTCTTTGCTTTCAAAATCTAACTGGACTGCGTATTGTCTGCCCTTTGGAAATATCCTTTCTGAGTGGGACGAATCATTCGCTCGAACAATCTAACTGGACCGCGGATTATACCACGCTTTGGGAGTTATCCCTACGATCAGCACAAGTCTGGAAGTTCACTTGCTCCTAAGAACAACATCACTGCTTCTGAATCTGATTGTTACAGTGCAAAGAACTCCTTACAACAAAGGCTGAGTCGTTCACATTGCAAATTTTTACTGTTGAAATTAATTGCAGAAGCAAATCTTTTCACTATCTATATTAGGATGGCCGGTTGATTGCAAACTTTGAATTAATGCACTCTAATATAGTTTTCAATAGCATGGGTAACGCTTACGTGCACGATCCATCTCTGCTAGCTAAAAAAAATGCTCGTCGACGACTGGATTTGAATCCCGGACCTCTTTTCATAATGACGAACGCTCTACCAACTTCAACACAAGCTCCCCACTCTGAAGGCCAAGTCGCTAAGATATACTCTAATGGGTGTAATCAGGTAAACTTAAGTAAGCCGCCTCTTACAACCTTTGACAAGGTACTCCCAGAAATTGCCGAAGCGCTTTCAATAACGCGTACTAAATCCCAGACCACCCACTATGCAAAAACGCATCTTCTTTCACCAAACGTCTTAGAACCAAACACCACCCAACCAAATAAGCCTGCCCGTGCAGATTGCGATGGATGTCTTAACCTAGCCACGCACGTAATGCGTTTAGAGGGAAGCCTTGGACTTTAGACGGAGATATTAGCAGTGCTAATAAACCACAATCAGATAACACCACCGGATGCGGCGCATGCAGAGGACAGGTCCGTGGTTAATAAACCAGAAAAACCACGAGTCCAGCAGGGCCAAACGCAAACGCATACGCCAGTAGAAGGCGGCTAAAGAGTGACCAGCTGAAGACCAACCAAAGACCTCAGTTTTATCGCAAGAAAGAACTTGGAGCATGCCATGTGAACAAAAAGTCAGACAACCACTCCAAGAGGAGACTTCTGAAGAAAAGGAAGTTGAATTTGACCAAAAGGTTAACGGTAACTTAGAAGATATGCTACCAGCAAAATGTCCATAGAATCTTTCACAGATCTGGACTTCGAAACCCCTGCTGGTACTCTGCTTCACTGCGATGTGACCACGGCCCAAGCTCGAGCCAACCGTAAGCAATATATGGTGATGAGGGTGCACCAGAATCAACCGCTACCGTTGCTAGGGATAAGGTGGAGCACGATCGAGGTCTCGTTCGGCAGTACGCTTAATCACTGCTAAGAGGCGCTGAGTCTGTCAAAATTCTCAAAACATTGAGAATAGGCAAGGATCAGTCGCCGAATCGTTCAAACTCTCGGCCACGACCATTAAAGGTCATTTGGGACACCGAAGCGCAGGCACAGCTTCTGCTGGAAAGAAAGTCGTCGCTGCAGACCATGCATGCTGGAGTTTTCTTGCAGCCAGATTATGAACCAAAGGAACGCAGGAAAATGCGACTTTTGAAAAACGATCAAAAAGACCAAAAGTACAAAGGCGAAACCGGCGTACAATTAAGAGGAGGAGAAATAGTCCTCATCGAACGAAATTTTCTTTGGCCGGAAGTAGTCAGGGCGAAAACTTAACTAAGGTCAACCGGCCAGTTCTAGAAGATACCACAAGCAATAGTGGCCGCTGCCTCTAGATCTATTATACCAATTGTCAGAGTCTCTTCATTAAATTTGGCGAACTCAAAATTATAGTATCAGAGCAGAACCCGCATATAATTGCAGTAACAGAGACTTGGCTGACCAAAGCAATAGGGATCAGCGAAGTCAGCATTGAAGGCTATCAACTGTTCCGCTTTGACAGATCTCAACGTAGGGGCGGAGGAGTGGCTCTTTATGTAGCCAATGAAATATCCTGTTGTCAGAAGGAAATCGCAAACATAGCCCTTTGAAGATATGAAATAATTTCATGCAAAATTCAGATAAGCAACATACGGCACTCAATATATGCGTTCTTTATCGGCCTCCTGGCTCCAGCCAAAGTGATGACGTAGAACTGCTAAGTTCACTGACAGTTATCTGTAAACAGGAAAAGCTATTACCCTTGGGTGATTTCAACGCTCCTGGCATCGATTGGATGAGGCCTGGAGTAAAGGCCGCAGCAGCACCATTCAATTATCAACAACTTCAGTTTTCTTTGGACGAATATCTCATTCAACACATAGACTTTACAACTCGACTGCGAGAAAGCTAGCGACCAAACTGTCTAGATCTCGTTTTTAGTAAAGAAGGGGGGATCATGAGGGAACTGAACTCAAAATCGCCACGTGGGTTAAGTGACCACGTTGCTTATACATACGTGTGTTACCTACTGTCTCCAAAATCGCAAATAAAGAGGCACATAAATATTTGGAAAGCCGATTTTGAAGAAATGAGACGTACCGCTTCCACAGAAAACTGGTTACCCAGTAAAAACGATGCAAATGAACTATGGTAGCATATCCAAGGTACTGTAGAGCGCTTAATTGAAGTCCATTGCCCAATGAAAGTAATGAGACCATGTGCCAAACCTCCATATGTCAACCAGCCGATAAAAAGGGCCATGGAGAAGAAACAAAGGTTGTGGAAAAAGCACGAGCATCTTCAGGATTCAACATAACTTGCCGAATATCAAGCACAACGAAATATATGCCGTAAGGAAATATGAAATTCAAGAACTACCTTTGAGTGTCAACTTTCAACACAAACCACAATATTTCCAAAGACGTTTTATGGACACATCCGCATTCAAAGGAAGCACCGAGACGACATTGCAGCTCTAAGAGATAACCTCGGGAACGAAGTAACGGAAAGACCGCGGAAAGTAGCGTTACTTTCAAAGTTTTGCAGATCGGCGTTTACGATGGAATCCACCGACAACAATTCGGAAGTAGAAGTTCGCGAAGGTAAAGCCCTCATTGAAACTGTGACCTCTTCTGTCGCAGACGTAAGACATGTCCTTAGTCACATCAAAACAGACAAGTCTCCTGGACCGGATGGGATCCCTGGACTGATATTTAAAGAACTGTCGACCGAGCTATCAATGCCTCTTTCAATTCTGTTTGAGCTTTTCATGAGAACAGGGGAATGGCCTTTGAAGTGGAAGACGGCCAACATCGTACCGTTATGTAAGGGAGGTAGCAAGATGTCTGCAAACAGCTTTCGGCCCATAAGCTTGACTTGCCTTTCCTGCAAAATGATGAAGGTCCTTCTCAAAGAGGCCATACTAAGATTTTGCGATGAAAGTGACATAATACAAAATTTCCAACGGGGCTTTTGGTGAGAGCGCTGCTGCCTTTCAAATTTACTGACTTCAATTGAGGCCTGAACAAGTGCTTTATAAAAGGGCTTCGAGGTGGACGTAGTGTACATACATTTCCGCAGAGCCTTTGACAGCGTGCCCTTATCAATGCCTTTTACATAAACTGAGCGTTCTTGGCATCGAGGGGAAAATCCTGGACGGGATCAGGACATTTTCGGTCGGTCAAAAACAACGTGTTTGCATCGGGGGAGGATAAATCGGACTGGGTTTACGTAGTTAGTGGGGTTCCTCAAGGCTCCATTTTCGGTCCTCTACTCTTTATTCTCTATGCAAATGACAGCCTTCAAGAACAGGACTGCAGTAAAATCATGTTCACCGATGACGTTAAGCTCTGGCAGGTCATTAAGCGCCCAAGCGACTGAGATGCTCTGCAAAATAATCTTTGAAAACTGCAGACGTGATCCGAGAGATGGCTGTTGAATTTCAGTGTGCAAAAGTGTGCCGTTCTCCAACTGCGTCCAACAAACTACCCTATCCCCAGAGCAGCAGGATACATCACCTGAGAAACATCCGAAGTCCCGTATCATTTACACAAAAAGACCTCGGCATTTGGATACAGAGTAATCTGAAGCCCTCATTACAATGTGTCAAAGCTGCAAATAAAGCCACGGGAGTGCTGCACGCTATTAAAAGGGCGTTTTTAGCCTTCGATGAAGATCTCTTTGGCAGAGTTTACGGTACATTTGTTCAACCACACCTAGAATATGGCATACAGGCGTGGCGTCCATGAATAGCAAAGGACACAACACGTCTGAAGAAAGTGCAGCGTCGGGCAACAAAGCTAGTGAGAGGTCTAAAGAACCACACTTACATCGAAAGACTGGCATGCCTTAATTTATTCCCTCTGCATTACAGGCCACAAAAAGGGGATCTTATCCTAGTTAATAAGATAATAAACGGTCTTGAGAAAGGATTACGCCTTGAAGACATGTTTCAGTGGCACCTCTCGCCTCATCTCCGTGGGCACACAATGAAGCTGCGGACGAAGATGTCCAAGCTAAACCTCCGCTCTGAATCCTTCACGCAACTTGTCATACAACAGTGGAACAACCTTCCACAGTCAGTCGTGGAGGCCACCTCCCTTCAGATGTACAAACAACGCTTGGATAATTACATGCGTCCCTTCTCCTCTCTCCAATTATGAATTCTAAAAACCAGACATATATTCTAAAAAACAATGTTACTCTCTTCCCTCCACGTCTGACCTCTAAAAACCAGACATATAATGTAAAAAAACAATGCTACTCACTGTTTTTAAATACTTTGTTATTAGTGGTAAATTTTTATAGGTGCTTGTACGCGTGCTAAATAGAGATTTCAAAGGCATTGCCTATTATCCTCACCAAATAAACTGAAAACTGAAACTGGACCAAAGCAAATTAAAATACACTTGAGTGTTTCGGCCATTTCATATGCGAAACAATGACGCTGGGTAGTACGACAAAAGGATTGTTTAATTTTTACATAGCGACGACTCACAATGGAACCCTTTCTCCGGCCAGCCACTGACGTAACTTTTTTGCATCATTCTATTCCCGAGACAGATGGCGAGCACGTTGCCCCAGTAGTTAGAGTGTTTAACTCGAACTAAAAAGTTCGCGGGTCAGAAACTCGTGTGTGGAAGCAATTTTTGCGGCAACACTATAGTTAGATATCATTATCTGACGACGGTTACTAAGCTAGAAACAGCTATCTTATTTTCCCTCTGTCTATGTCTACAATGCCTGAAATATCAATCTCTATGTACCACATCACTGCGCAGTTGTTACTTATGTTTACCTTAACCTTACACGTGTCTACCTTGTATATTGACTATAATAACTACACTTACAATCTTGCCTGTAAATGAATGAGGTAATCAATCATCCTTCCTCTAATCCTGACCTACATAAATACGACACACACGAGTAGTACTTATTAGTATCAAAGAACTGAATGCAATTATTTCATGTTTATGAGCACCTTCACCAAAGACACTACCTAGAAGCATAACAGCAAAATCAAAGGCAACGTTCTCAGCTGATTACAATGTATTATTCTTCTCCAGGGCACAGAAATACGATAGGAGGTTGTTGAGCGTTTAAATTACGTCAGAACTTTAGAAATGTTTTTCGCAGGTTGACAAATGGAAGCAGCAGCCAATATTGCATAATTTAATTGACTCGCCGGCAGCCATTTGCGACAGCAAATGTGCTGCCAAAAAGAAGAGTACATCTACGATGACTAGCGCTTAGGAGATATACACAATGCACTGCGGACCGTCACGCTGTCTGTAGGAATGGTGGGAATTGGCAGCAAATCCTGAAGTCAGTGCAGTATTAAAAGACAACGGTTGACAGCTAAGTTGGTTTTTCATCAAGGCAGTTTTATTCTAGCGGTTCTAAGCAGTGTGTGCACCCTGAGCACTACAATTATCAGGCCGAAGTCACAGGTTGCAAAGAAGACGACTCGAGCTCTGGGAAAATATTTTTATTCGCCTGACGTTTCGAGATCCGTCGCGAGTTCATCATTATAGACATAGTCAGATAGGAGTAGCAGATACGGGAAGCGCATGCGCAGGAGTTTGCAGTATTTATGGGATACAGTCACTGCAGCAAATAAGTCACGCTAATTAACGGTAATTGCCTTCTTGTTAATCGTTTGTTGAACGGCATGCGGGCTCTGAACTGCTTGAATTTCATCAGGCGTGGTGGACTCGAGCGTGATGATTGCTCGGCCATCTGTGTTATACCAGAGGCCCAGGCAGAGATGTCACCTCGCCAAACTGTTGTAACGGAGCCCAGGCTGAAATATTCATCGTCTCGTTACGCCTTAGGTGGGCCCCCAAAGAGACAATATGACAGGATGTGTGCAGAAGCGGAAGCCTTTGAGTCTTCTAGGTGCAACAAATTTAGGTAAACAAACATATGTCAACGATGTCCTTTGAGCCAATTAGGTTCTCTCCTGAGGTAATGACAAGTCCTATTGGCTGTAGGCTCAGTGAGTGAATGAAGCTGGAAATTCAAATTATCGATTTATTGCCTTGCTCGATGTGTTAACTCGCGCATAGGTCGATCGATAGCCTATTGTGGACGTGACTATGGTTCGAAAACTACTGCTTGCGAAGGGTGTTGTTAGGCTGCCCTAAAAATCTGGGCCTCCGGTGTTGGCTTAGGATGACACTGTGGCCTGTCCCTTCTCCAAGTGGCGACTTGCTTTGGCCAAATTGAGTCTCACCACCGAATATGGATTAAGCAAATCGTTGCACTTATTAATAGATTGAGGACCCGTGAACCACGACTCACGTAATTGTAGGCTCACCCTTTTGTCACCTCTTGCGATAATTTTGGCCTCTGAAAATTTGAATGCTTGGCCGGGTCTCGTCAAATGAGCCGCAACTTGAGATTCGGCATCATTTCGCCGCACTGCAGCCGCGTGTTCGGCAATTCGCGTCCTGAGAAGTCTGTCAGCTTCTCCGACAACGTGGCTTTGCCCGTTAATTTTCCTTGTATGTTTGTAGAAATGATTGTATCTTATAAATGCTGCAAACTCCTGTGCACGTGTAACCCGTTTCTGCTAATGTATCTGATGATGAATCCGCGACGGATGTCGAAACATCAGGCGAATCAAAGTATTGTCCCAACGATTGAGTCGTCTTCTTCTCAATTATTTTCTGGAACCCGCATGTTCGCTTGTATCACAAGTTGTATTAAAAGGCAGAAGTCAACAGGTTTAGGACTTAATTGCGCACAGAACCTGCAGTTTGTCTGCCAGGCAGAGGTAGAGCTAGTGTTGAATGCGTACAGTCATGCCTGCGAGAATTGCTTTTATAAGTTTATAGAGGAAGTTCAAGTGGAGCCCAACTGATGTGTTGCATTGACGGAGGGCGTATCGAGTATATATATATATATATGTTTATTATGCCAGTTTAGAGGCAATTTTAAAGAGTTCGTAAAGCACCTCTTGAGCGCCTTCCAAAACCTCGAAGACAGATTAAAAAACCGAAAACAAACTCCCTCTTTTACAGCCAGTATTGGCCGTTTCCTTAGAAAATGAGTATATGCGTTTGAGGTCGTCTGCGTAAATGAGATCATGTGAATTTTTCAGAGCAGTCGAAATTTATATTTATATATAGAATGAAGAGTGAAGGACCCAAGACATAGCCTTGAAACCGCCACTCGTGATCAGCTGAGCAGTGGAGTAACTGTTACCTACTAAGACCTTCTGGCTGCAGTTAGACAAGTAGAAAACGATGAAGTCGAGGAGAGGGGGACGGATGCGAATGGCCACCAGTTTTACCAGAAGCCGGATTGCCACGGATTGCCACCCGATACGGAGGGATATTTGGCTAGAGCTGTTCGTTCAACCTGGCCCAGTCGAACGTAGTTTTAAGGGATGTCAACTCAAGTTCGCAGTTGTTGGTTACTCGAAAATGTTACTAGGAGATGTCAGTTAGCGAGCGTTACATTTCCAGACCAGCCCTTGCCTTCGGTTTTGCGTTAATACCAGTCTGCTTCAAATACCACAAATCTTAGTCAAAGTCACCATTTTGAAAGTCCACAATTTGAGTGCTTGGGACAGAAACAGGCAATACTAACTGGCTATCTTCTGGAGTAAAATGTTTGCGAAATTTAGGTTTTAATATCGATAATGTAGACGATGGTTCATTACGATTGGAGAAAGGCATCTTGGGAGCCAATCAACGAGAACGGTTATTGATAGAGCCAAGAGGTGGTGGAGTTATCGTGGATAAACTACAGGTGACATGCGGCTGATCCACAGGAGAAAGCGCGTTATTTCGTGGAATATTAGGCCCAGAATTAGCGCGAAGCAGGATGACTAAGGCGGTCTTGGAGTAGTCTTACACAGAAAATTTAATGTTTGCTAATTTACATACCTCAATATGAGAAAATACGGATTCAGGTAGAAGAAAGTGTCCTCGCGTTAACACTCCCCAGCCCTTGTCGATCTTACTACGGTCACAGTGTGAAAAGCACTATGATAGAAAGGGCAGAAAAAACATGTGGTAAAGTTTTCAGTTCATTTTCGGGAGAAAAAACAAGTAAAACCGCATATTCCTGCAATATCTGAAGAAATCGGATCAGCGTGGGATGATAATGCAAGTTAATTCAGGTAATTTAAGCCTTGGATCCTTATGTTGGTGCGTTCTAAAAGTAGATTATTTTAAAAGCATGGAGGTCGAGGAAGCTTGGTCGAACCGAAATAAATTAAAATACACTTGGATGGTTCGGCCTTATTCCAATGCTAAACAATGACATTGGATAGTATGCTTGTGTTTAAATGGCAATAGGATTATTTAATTTTAAAATATTGACAACTCACAATGCAAGCATATCTCCGGCCAGCAACTGACTTAACTTAATTATATCTTTCTATTCCCGATTCAGACGTTGAGCCCGTAGCCAAAGTGATAAGAGCATTGGACGCGAACTAACAAGGTCGTGGATTCGAAACTCAAGTGTGGCAGGAATTTCTACGGCCACACTAGAGTCGGATATCACTAGCTGACGAAGGATACTATGCCAGGAATGACTATCCTATTGTTCCTCTCTCTTTGTCGGCGATGCCCAAACTATCACTCCGTATTTACCACATCAGTGCGCGGTTGATAAAAGATGTTTGGCTTAACCTTACATGTGACTTACTCTTATACAGACTGTAATAATTGCATTCATAGTCTCGCTTGTGAATGACTGAGATCATCCAATTCTCTGCATCAAGCCCTGATCTTTGTGGATACGAGACACGCATAGTGTTTATTGGTGTAAGAGAACAGAAGATAACTAATTTATGGTCCTGAGCACGCTCGCCAAAGAGCCTACGTAAGAGCATAACAGTAAAGTCAAAGGCAAAGTTTGAAGACAGCGTATGTAGCAGAATTTAATGGCACCATAAATTTCGCGAGCGCTCATCAGCCGCTTCCGCTCGCTGCATAAACAGAATAACGAATGACAAACTACAGAATTGAATTCATACAGAAAAATCGATCCAAAACATCAAGGTCACTTGCGTTAGCCAAGAGGCAATCAATGAAGTAGGAATTCAAACATGGTGGGCAGCGAAAAAAAAACGCAGTAAACTGTCTAAGGCAAAAACATCTAAGGCAAAATGTGGGAAGGGGGTGGGTAAACAAGGAGCCGGTGCTACCACGGCAGGGTTAGGCTCACCACATGCTCCAGTTGTTTACATAGGTCAGGTTTAAACCGCCTTATGTATGCTGCCTCCAGGTAGCGTAAGATACGAGTTGTTCGTGCCCGAACAAGTACTCGGAAGGATGTTTTAGGGTCAACAGAATGACCCGTATCCAATAGGTGTTCAGTAATAGAAGAACGGGGAGTCCGATTCTCCTGTCTTAATAACCAATTCGGCAAGTGCTCTTTTGCTCTGGCTGCCAATTGCCGTTGTGTTCGTCCTATGTACTTGCATCCGCAAGTGCATGTAAATTGGTAAAGAACATTAGAAGTGGCATACAACGGCAAGGCATCCTTCGCAGTTGGAATAGGAAGGGTCTTCACCGAGTTGCAAAATACAAGCTAAGCTGCAAAATAGGTCCTTTCAATGGTATTCCGTAAACGTCTCATGATGGTGTTTAAGGTGTTGTCTCCCTTAAATGGCAAGGAAATGAAAACAGGCTTTTTCGGAGCTGATTGTTCGATTACTGAACCATGGATTGCCGCTCGTTACGGAGGGAAGTGACGTGGTTAAGAAAAGCTAAGTGACACGTCTCGCATGATCGCCCTTGTAGAAAACCATGCTGCTTGTTTTCTGGCAAAATTCGAGAATTTGATTAAAAATGATCTTTTCCAGATGTTTGGCTAGGGCCGGGGTTTTATGAACACCTCAGTAGTTATTTACGTCCAAACGAGATCCTGACTTAAAGACTGGACGAATAACGGATGTCTTCCAAGAGTCAGGAAATAAACCATTTTTAGAGATTAACTGAAGTCGACACTTTTGATAACTAAGTTGGGAATGCCGTTAGATCCAGAAGAGTGCGAGTTTTTTAGACAAAGTATATATGTATATGTTTATTATGCCGGTTTACAGGCAATCTTGTAGATTCGGTAAAGAAACTCTTGGGCACATTCCAAAACCTCGAAAAGAGGGAAATTACCTTAAACAAACTCCGTCTTTTACAGCCAGTATTGGTTTTGTATCAATTTTGAGTTTTGTTAATACCGAACGAGATATGGAGTTTGTTTCAAGTACAAAAAACCTTACTTCAAAGGTTCAATACGAACGGAATCTATGTACAGTTGTGTGGGCTCTTGGCCCTACTTACGTGTTGTTTAAATTTATCAATAACCAAGTTTGTGAAAACAAAATACAACACTTTTTCACACTTTCGGTTTTGACGCGTGCTAGCAACTATCTTGCTAATCACTCTCCACAGCTCAATTCTCTCCTCACCTGCCGCTGTTTATTTTGCCCTTCAACGACACCTCTCTGGTGATCACTCTCGGGCTCCAGGAGAATTCAGCGACAATTCGCAAACGAGTTTTCTCCCCATTTTGCAACTCACAGCCCAACGAACTTGGATCCAATCCTCGCAGAGTTATCCTTTGGCAAGTCGACTACTTGACTACTGCCGACTAGGATCGTGAAGGATCTAAGTGAGTTGTATCATTTCTAATCTTCATCGTCAATCTCTTTACTGGATTTTGCGACTTTTCCACTAGAATAGACTGGTAAATCCCTTATTAGCAGTTAGTGTACCCTTGAAAGTTTTCATCGCGTATTTGCTAAGACGTTTTATATATTTGTAGCGATAAAACCACTACAGTTGTAAACTGAGTCGACACATTAGCAGCATAAAATTTACAGATCGTTTAGGGACATTAATTCGGGACGGGAAGGGTTGGCACAAAAACACAGTGTTCTCAGTCTTCATTCAATGTTTGTCGGCAAAAGTTGCGCGCATTTGGCTGAAAGGTTAGCACACTGCGGGCTGCTGCTTCAGCAGCATTATCTTCAACATGAAGCCTGGCAGGGTTCAAAGTCCACGAACGCCATCAGAGTGAGAAATTCCACCGAGTCAGCACCCAAAACTTGTGAAAGTTGTCCTGAATTTATAAAACTAGTGATAGTTTTCTAAAACATAGGGAAGCTTTGCTGGGTTTAAATACTTTTGGGCAGCCTATTGCAGATTGATTTGGCGTTTACTGAAAAGAATTCCGGTATTAAACTGTGCGTGCCATAGGAAGAAATAAAAGCACATACCGATGACTGGCGCCCTGAGAGTGCTCGAGCCACCTTATTGTATTGAGAGGATGAAAGGTTTGGCCATTCAAAAGTTTAAACATTAAAATAGACCCTTCTGTAATCTTCGAAGTCACAGAGGATCCAGCTTTGTAAGTTCACACCTTTGTTGGTAGGCTAAGTTACGGTGTTCTGTAGTGAAAACTCTTCTAGTGAAGAAGTGCTGCACCGATTCTATATTCTTTCGTTCACTAGTGCGCTGAAGTCTGAAAGGCGTGAGCAGTATTCAAGACTAAGACTCATGTCCATATTATAAAGGCTAGTTCTAACCTTTATGGTCTTAAAATTGCTAAGGATAAATCCAGTGTTTCAGCGTGCTTTCAAGACTATCAGGGCACAGTACTCTGACAAATTGAGACTATAAAAATAAGATATGTCCATATCCTTGATTACACCTGGTACATTTATTTCGTGGCCATCTATGCTAAAATTCGAGAGGTGATCGTCGCCAACAACCATAACGGATTATTTGTGCCATAAAAGGGTGAGGCGCCATGTGCAACACCACTGGGCGATGGCCTGAAGATCCGTTTTTATCAGCTCGAGTACGATGTTGCAATCTGCCGGTTTATATCGATAAGCGACTTTTAAATCATCAGCATACATAAATGGACTACCATACTGAAAACAATCTGATCTATATTGCATAAATCGATGAGGGCGTGTTCAAGTGACCCTCAAGCCGTCGCGACTATCTGGACACAAGAGCCTTTTGCCTTTTACCAACCACCTAAGATTTGGCCTGATGATTTTATTGATCTAAGCGCAACCACTATGCATACGCTGCTACACGTATACGTAGTGACACACCTTCGCGTAGACCCTTGCAACGTCTAAGCCGTGGTTGCCCTCAGACCACTACAATAATTTCAATATAGAAAAGAAAAGACTGACTGAATGAGTGAGTGAGTGAGCATCTATGGTACTGCGTTTTGATTGCCTAGATAAGAATGCAAATGCTGTCACCGACCGCGAAGTGAGCTTTTTTTGTAGTCCCAGTGCATTCCACCACACACGCGCACGCACGCACTGACTGAAAGCTATCCTAATCTAATTAACGCACAACCTTTACACCCAGACCAAAGTAGTTGGGCGGATAGGGCACTCAGAGGAAGGTATTCAGTAGTCAGCTCAGACAATTACATATTATTTCTGATTTGGGTTTATCAAAGCAGTATAAAATTTAAAAAAAAGAATGCCTACAAACTTTCAAAAGTCACACCGGGAATCAGGGGAGTATGGCTTTGGTAATTTGAATAGTGTATGCTACTGGCAGATATGTACACATGTTCGCAGTATTATTGTTAATAATAGTGATGAGGAAAGGCGGAAGATATGATGCCGAGAGCACTCGGACGCCCTCGAATTAGCAAGTACAATGCGAAAAGAATAAAACAAGGTACATTCTAGTGGACATTTGGTGCAGGAACAAGGAGTCTGCAGTGACGGGGGAGATGACGAATCGAGACAGGGAGGATAGAAGGTTGCATCACGACCAATTAAAGACCCCTGTCTTCCAGAGTATGATGAGCACAGTAAGGAGAAGAAAAACAAAAACAACGATTGCGAGGATGATTTTTATGCGCCAATTGTTCCAGCAGTGTTTCCGTTTCACCTTACGCGCTACATGCGCGAAGCCTTTGGCCTAAAAGAAAACCAAGCGGGATGATTGTTTGTTTCTGTTTCACTCTCCCAAGCCGATGAATGGAAGGGATATACAGGGGTATCTAAGAGAAGGGGCACTTACACATTTGCATCACAATTATACGAAGCACCAGGTTCCTTTCAAGACACTGGCAAGAGGTTTTCGTAGGTAATGTCTAGAACGTAAGCCATCTAGGAGGGCATCACAAATAAACTACTAGTTTCCTTACATTGGTTGCTCCGCGCAATACTGGCGACAAGAACTCAAGCTCAGCACGCAACACCTCATATGCAGGGCATCCTTGACAATTTTGTGGCGTTTACCTCATTAAAAAAACAGCCATAAAAATGTGGTCGAGCACCAAAGAGGCTCTTTTTAATGAAGGCATATCTGTTGTAGTTTCGGTGGTTGGCAAAAGAAAAGACGCTGCGGCAGCAAGGCGCTCCTATCAGCATTCAGCGAACGCGTGCATTAATGCACACATTCCCATCGCGAGGTCATCAATGACTTGCTTTTGGTTAGAAGATGAAGTCGACGAATATAAACCGTTTCTTCATGCCGGAGAGCTGGCGAAATAATCCAAAGTTAAAACAAAAATGCGATGGATTTGCAGAAAAGGGGAATTGTTGGGGGAGTTTGGCAAATTTCCTAATTCAGTTGACTAAATTTTGAACAGAAATAAGGATATCTGCTACTTGTAATCAAATGAGCCTAGAGATCATTCTCGTAGATTCTAGATGATGGTTGAGAAAATCCTGCCGGAGCAATCATCTAGCTCTTCTTTTATGGTGGATCCTATAAAAGCAGTAAGTTGGGTGCGTAAAATCGATCCAAGTGCGATTAACTTAACGGCACATGTGGAGCCTCGTAGTCCAAACACAGAGCGTTGGCTGCGCAAAAGTCTTCCCTGCTTTGTGGATTCGACCTCCACCGTGGCCGCGATTTTTTTAAAATTGGGTAAACTGTAAGAGGGCTTATTTCGGGATAAACATCATGGAACTGTTTATGACAGTCATAATGATGTGACTGACGTTGGTGAGCTCTTAGTCTGATTTAAAGCCGATGCGCATGCTAACATACTTTGGCTGAAAACAAATTTTTAGATGTGTAATCGACAAAATTTAGGTCAGAAGATGCGTCAACAGGCATTTTTAAGTTTATATGCCTCTATGAAATTTCAGTCTAACAAAAAGCACCAAAAGCCTATACACGCCAGTAAGATGCGGTAGATATATAGGATGAGGTAAGGCACCATTTCCGGGGAATAGTTTCATGAAAGTGCCATCTTCATTGGTGCAGGGGAGATGTACTAAAAGACAGTGGTTTTCTTTTTATGGATAACTACACACGGACAAATGGTACAAGTTTAGAAGAAAAAGAAGTAACGGCTGCATCATGGAGTTAACTGGCCTAAAGTTTCGGACTTTCGCTTGAACCCATCATCCACGACAGTCGCAGATGGCTGTGGCTGATGATGTGTTCTACGGAGGAACCAAAACGCTAGAGCCACAAATGCCAGCGATCGCATTCGCCTTTGACCTGCTGCCTGAGCCTCACTTGCTGGCATCTTTCAAAAGCCAAAGTACTTCGGGATCAAGACATCAATGAACAATTCTTAATTTATTAGGTGTTGCGATTAAAAAATTGAATAGATATCCACCCTAAGATCGAGATCACAAAGACATGAAGTCCAGTTGATCCAATTGTGAAACATTCGCGGCCTTGGAAGAATTCCAACGCACACAGCAGGGAAGGAATTTACGCAGCCAACGCTCGACTATTGAGCTACGATGCTCGCCGTGCGCCTTGAATTTAATCGAACTTGGATGGATAAAAGGGTAGGTAAGTTGAACATTTTTCAAGGCTCGGGCTTCCCTTAAACCTCAAGGATGCAGCTTTCGCAATAAGCTGCTATGCTGAATTGAAAAGATAAAATCAGTGCAGAAGTTGCATCCTGAAAAGACTCAACAGCAGCTTATATAAAACGTATGTGGATGGTGAACGGGATACGTCATATGATTGCTGACGTCAAAGCGTAACTAACACGTTCTTTTTTTAATGCAGAACATTTGAAAAGTCTCCTTTGAAATTTGAGACTTACGGAGGTGTAATGTACGCCGAAATTCGGAAATTTACTTCCGATTTGAGTGAAGTAATTAACTACGGTTGTAATACTGATTAACTTGCACGACGGGCTACCGACTTTTTAACGAGCTTGTTTTTGACCAAATACAAAATGTGTGTTCTGTACACAAGTGCTATTTCAGTAGTATGCATTTTTCTCATTGATGTTGACTGCCCGTATAAATTCAAATATACGTTATAAAAAATGCACGAAAGTATTATAGATATTTGTTTCGTTTTTGGCCAATTGCGCCTTCTTGTAAAATTTACCATGAAGAAAGGATATGCTTCAGTATCCAAAAAAACTTAATTATAATATATTTTAAGACCATGAACTGTGCATCCATAAGGCAACCTAAATGTCAATTTGTTATTCTTGCTTATAAATCATGCAACCTGGTCCACATCCATTGCAAGATTTTATGAGAACTATACGACTTTTGCCTCACAATCTAGGAAAATATTTACCTTTCCTTAGATAGAATTTTTACATAATGTATTTTGAATATCTTGAATTCACGGTAACGGCCAGTATGGTTGAAAATTAATCGGCGATTTGTATGCATGTTTATAACCGAATGATACCCTTTCTTCAAGCCTATAGTTTGAAATGCACGTTTTTGTTAGGCAAAGGCTACAAGAAAGAATATATGTGTGTTAAGGTTGTCTAGAATTTACATTTGCATTTATTAGGACAGTGGAAATTGATGATAAAAAAGGCATACTAATTAAGAATACCTTTTTTGGTGGTCGGAAATGTGCTCGTTCAAAAGTTTGTAGTGACAGGAACAACTTGAAATAAAGCTGTACGATAATCGATTCTCGAACTCTGTTGAAGTAATTTGTTCGAATAAAAAGCACATTTTATAATATTTTTGGCGTTTCATGGCGCTTCATGAGATTCTCATTATCGATAGACAGTTTGCGTTATCCCAAGCAAAACAGCTAATAAGGATTAAACAGGAGGATGTAAAAATAATTTCCAAAGCACTGAATTACATCTGCTTCCAGTGCTTCAGATTTTATTAAAAGGTCGTCCAATTTAGCGCCTCGTTTGTCCAGATCGGCGATGTTCTTTTGCATCAGACGGCTGACGTCGTCAACTTGATCCTGCAATTCCATGATTTTTGTTTGGTTCTGCTGATTGAATTTTTTCTGAAATTTTGACAAAAAAGGGAAATTCGAGTAAAAGCAAGAATATTGACATCACATATCATTGTGTGGAACCGCATGAGACTGCTGTCAAAAGCGTGTATAATATCAACGGAAATCTTAATGTACAGATAGAAGAAATGGAAATTATATTCACTGAATTAAAATTTAATATTTTGCCCCTTAAATATTGCCATGTCATAGAAATATGATAAAATATATAAAGCAAAAAAATTAGGTCTTGTTTTTCTCGAATATAATGTCAGCATCTCTGATTTTCCTTATTTATTTATCAAAAATTAGATCAAAACCATTTATTAAACTATACAATCAGACAAGAAATAAGAATACAACCGCACATGAAAAAGTCAGTCAGAGAGTACAAAGGCCATAGCGTAAAAGTAAACAGGGCAATTAGTTGAAATAAAAGCCGGAAACTTCAAGAATACGTCCTCGATAAAGTGAAGATTTTTTTTGCATTGCAGATGGCAAGCTTTTTCTCTATGTTCATCATGGGCTTCTATGGAGAAATGTTTGGGTGAGATAATAATCTCGTGACGATCGACATTGAAGCAATTAACATGGAGTTGGCATTGTGAAAAACTTGCGCGATTTCCTCTTCAAACGTAAATTTGTTTTGGAAATGTTTGGGGTGTTACGTACTTAGTGGTTTTTTTAACATACATGGCGCTATGTATTTATTTTATCCACCAACCATTAAAATGAAACAGGAACTTCCTTTGCCACTCAGAAAAGTTTGCAGAAGGAACATTTACGACAAACATGCCGCGCAAAATTACATATCTGCCTACTGAAAAGAAATAACTCAGGAAGGCGGGTTGTTCATACGTTTTTTGCAGTTGAAGAAATAAATGCTGCAGTTGCACGTTTAGAAAAATTGTATAGGATTGTATAAAGAATATTGGCGCGTGAAAAACCCAGAGAACAAAGGCTTTAGCACAACACTGCGCTCCATATAAAGGCAAAACTTCCAAATGGGAAAGCATCGCCATTATCATGACCTTGAATTCGTGAAAGCAGATACTTCGTTTTTAATTGACTGGAATATACGTTAAAGTAAAACTGTTAGCAGAATGCAAAAACAAGCAGCTGCCATCCACCCTATGTCGTATTTTTAATTTTTAGCTTATAAGTTAGTGGCTTTCTCAGAAAGACGGTATATAAAGAAAAGTGTTTAAGGAAAAATCCTGATGTTTAACCACGAAGCGATATTTGATCACGAAACTTAATGGTTCGCCTGAGTCCGCAGGGGACGGTTTGCAAATTTCCCGCTTGTATACCGCAATGCATAAAAGGAGCGCGTCAAACCCCGAAAGAACTTAACAATTTTACAGAAGGGGAGAGAACTTAGGTATTACTTACTGGAAAAAATAAGCGATATTGTATTGCACGAACAAAAATTTACCTCTCCAGTGTAATTTAAAGAAAGGATAACGAAAGCCAGACTTAATATCCAAAATTATTCTCCAATTTCCGGCGATACACTATTTTGAACTTGTGATACATAAGAAGAGAGAAATTTTGAGAGCAAAGGAAAACGAGCCCAGAGATTAGCTTGTAGCAGAATATCCACACACGATGTGTTAACAATAAGGCAGCCGTCTTTGTTTTTGCGTAAGACGCAAAAGCAGTCATCTGAAAAGCAGAGTTAAATAAAAATAAAAATAATCTTACCATTTCGGCAGACAGTTCTTTCCTAAATTCGATTTTTTGACAATTTTCGGAGCACGCATCTAATACGCGGGTCGGGTTGGCTGTAAACTTCGCCTCCAGCTGGTCATAAAAAATCCAAAAAAATTTTCTGGTCAATATATATCTTACCGTAAAATCCCTCCTGCATATATATATATGATTAAATATCCAGCTTATAGCTCCATCCTTCATATCCACTTAGTACATTGTACGTGCTTGAAATAATTAAGAGGCAGGCAAGCATGCACGTTTTGGAGAAATGATTTAAATTCAATTCTAATAAACGTTAATTATACACGGCCTGGTATGCTGGAAGGAATAAAATTCCTTTGCTGTTGAGATCTTCATGTAAAACCTAAGTGATTTTGACTTTGCATTTTCTGACTTACAAAAAATAAAGTTCGAGGTAAAACTGCACAAGTTAACCTAATCTGAACCTCTAACCAGCAGTGTCATTCGAAGTGAAAAATTTTTTGCATTAAAAACCTGTACAAATCAGCCCGTGCGGATAATATTTACCCAGCGAACCGTAAGTGCACAAAATCACCTTAAATACACCGGATACGAGGCCGTTTCACGGTCAGAATGGTGGCAAATCAGGGTCGAGCAAGGTGCGAAATAGCCAGGATTGCTAATTGCAGAACCGCTACTGAAGAGAAACTGTTCGATCCGGAAATATGGTTGGTTGATTCTAGTATGGGGTGTAAAATATGTGCATATTCATGGGCATGCCTTGCTTAAAGGTTAACGTAGCTGTAGTACTCGAAAAGAGACTCGTTGCTCAGATAGAACACTACTGAACGCTACCCAAATATGTAAATCTGCTGCAGTACCGCCAAAACATTCCGGGGCCGTAGCCGCTTCGACAGAGCATAGCACCATACCATGTTCATACCATAGCGCCATGCCCTTACCATGGCTATCCTGCCAGCACAACCCCTGGATTGGACGAGGTTGGCGACAGAGAAATCCAGGGTTGATGGTTTAGGCATGAATATTATTAGGGAGCACCACAGTTCATGAACGCCACAAAACGGCAGCCAAGCAATATCACGCATTAATGCTTTTATTTAGCTAAACACTCTAATAATTTACACACAAACCAGCTCACAGACTCGCACTTGCCTTCAGACTATTAATTATGAAGGCCAAGGATCCGTTAATAATCATTAAACAATCAACGGTGGTCAACAGCATCCCTTGCCAAGACTGTGAAATAAGTTATGTCGGTGAAACGGGCAAGCGCCTTAGCACGAGGTAGCATGATCACCAGCTCGCAATCAACCGTAAGTATAACCTTCTATGGTCTTCAGCCACGTGCAGCACTGAAACCATAGTTTTGCATCGGAGAAAGCAACGATAAGCGGCAGGGCTAGTGATAATATGGCCAAACTAGGACTCGAAAGCTAATTGTCGAGTGGCAGAATAAACAGAGTCATCGAGTTAAATCCCGCCTACCAAGCCATCCGCGTAAGGCTCACGCATGCACAAAACGGGATGCTTAGGTCGAACGAGAGATGAAGCCAACAAACGGCCAACGGGCAAATGAACTCGCGTGCATCGGGCACGGCTACAACACAAGCCTAGCAGCTAGGCATATTAATTCTAGGCTGCGGGAAGAGTAAGCTACACGCTTTGACGATGAGAACGAGCATGTTTCCGAAACATCAGCACAACTGCAATTTGGTCACAGCACTTGCCCTCTTTTTTTTTTCCTTCGGAGTTGATTAACACGATATAATATCTGGACCCCGAATCTTTGCAAATATTAAAGTATAATATGTTTTAACTTTTTCTCCTTTTAAGCTGAGGTAAGTGGACCTGGAAGTAAATGAATACACAGCTTTGTTTAAGTGTGTTTTTGTAACTACTTTTTACGCATGCTGCTTGGCGTGGGTTTTGTCATCATCCGTGGATGTCACATTGCTTCTGATATTCTGGTTACTAATCCAACGCCGGCTTGAAATATTTCGCGGGTTGATATTATATAACATTTTTAACGTGTTTTTTGAAATTTTTAACGAAGAAATTTAATATAAGTATACCTTCTCGATATTATTACGTAGTAGGTATCGATTGCGACAAGTAGGGTGTATAAGCTACATTTTTGATGCATTTAAGGATTCCAGAAGTAATGAAGCGAACGACAAAAGTCCAACTTAGTTTCCTTCTGGCATATGTTACATCCCACAGTCGCTGAGATACTATCAGGAGGATATCTGAAGTCATTCACCAAAGGTAACTGAGATGATTTTGGCACGTTCTCTGTTTTCTGCTTGACTGGATTTGTTATACTTCCCAAGGTACGCGCTGCAGCTGAACTAGGTGCGTCAAAAATGGTAACTGAAAACCTGGCTCAACAGTCTGTCATGGACACTTTGACGTGGAATTGGTTTTTTGAACTTCTGTCACTATAGCTGGAGAATGGGCCGAACTATACTGATTCCGCTGATCTTAACTTTTACTCAATCACAGTGGGATCAAGGGAATGTGCCCTCTTGGAATTTTTCTCAGGCAGAACATTGATGGAATGCTATGCATTTGTCTCATGTTTCTGAGGAAACAGGCAATTATCTCCCACAATTATCGAGCCTTGTACATATTACCATTGTTGTTCTAAGGCACTTTTAGTCGTAATTTTTCTAAGTCAGTTTTGAATAAATAGTATTGACGTAGATCGACTTAGATTGTACAAATAGTGTGGATCAGTATATGCCTCTATGCAGAACAATTTCAATTATCTTAGCAACAGTTCTTAGATCGTGAGTTTTTCCGAGGTTTCGACATGCAATGCACGCGCTTGTGACATGAAATTGCCTGTGAAACTAAGATTTTTTAAAGAAGAAAGAAAAATTAAGAAAGATTTATATTTCTAAATTTTTTACCACAGCACCTAGCAATTGATATAAAATTTATGATGAATAAAATAATTGTTCTTAAACTACGTGAAAGATCTTTTTATATTCCTTGTCTGTCTGTGCTTAGGGTCTTCAGTTTTCTACCTAGTGAAGAAGGACGGCAAGCTTTACATCTGGTCGTCTTTTGCCTTCAAGCTTGAATGACAGCGGTGATCTTGTGAAATGGACCACAAGAAAACTGTGACTATAAAAACAGTTTAAGTGTTCGCACATATGTATCTTTATCGCACATATTTATCTTTATGTCTAGACATGTGCATAGATTCCTGCCAGCACAGAGCGAAGTAAAATCTGGGGGAGTCCTGGAGAATCAATTTTTGGGGCTTGAAATGAGAAAAAGGGGCGTGTGCTGTGAAAAAGATATTCCGGCGGCGGGAGAACAGATTGAAATATCCGTTCTCAGCCACGTCTACGTGACTCTGTATTGGACGGGGCTAAAGACGATTATTTCTACCCGCCGCCGGAAACACTTAATCGCAGCGGGATGCACCCATTTTCATTTTAAGCCCCCAAATTGATATTTTTAATAGAGAAAACGTTTTTCATAATAAATTGATAAAAAGTCATCATAAAAAAAGTGTACTGTAGACCTGGTTCGTGAATCAAAATCCTCCATCAAGGCTTTCCCTGTATTCCCACGTCACCATCTGCTGGTAGAGTTGTATGAATGCCTCTAAGCCGGATCTATGTATCATTGAAGTGACCATTTCTATTATTTATCTGTTTTAACTAATTAAGCACGCGCTTACTTCACTAACTAAAGGATTACTGCTATTTTATGAACCAGCTGTGGATGTCGAAAGCAATGCTTCCCATGTACTAGGCCCTAGGCATCAGGCCTCCCCTCCTTGATTTCATTGCCTCCTACCTGTCTAACCGCAGCCAGAAGGTCTTAGTAGGCAATAGCTACTCGATGCCTCAGCCGATAACGAGTGGTGTATTACAAGGCACGGTTTTAGGTCCCCTCCTTTTCATTCTTTACATAAATGAAATTTCAACAGTGCTAAATAATTCGGAAAATTTCATTTATGCTGATGACCTTAAGTGTATTTACTCATTTTCTAAGGACATGGCCAGAACTTGTGTTGATAAAGTTAACGCAGACTTGCGTACTCTCTCAAGTTGGAGCGCTACATAGCAGATGGAGTTTTCTCCATCAAAATGTAGTTTCTTGAGTTTTGGTCCCGCAAGGCTTCCTGGACCCATTATCTTCCAAAATAGTCCACTGTTAGAAAGATCTACGATAAAGGATTTGGGTCTTACTTACACGAATAAGCTTGCATTATCACCTCATGCAGATCGAATTTCTGCCAAGGCCGCACAGATATGTGGGTTTATATCGCATAACTTTTTCCTTCAAGAAATGAAGTTAAAACTATACCGCATGTTTGTTCTTCCTATACTAGAATACTGCTGCCCGCTTTTTGGCCTTATGACCCAGCATGACCGTAGTAAGATTGAAAAGGTTCAGCGAGTTTTCACTCGTAAAATATTTTCTGTTTCTGGGTCTGGTATGTGTTATACAGATAGATGTCAATTAGCAAACATGAAATTTCTTTGGATAAGAAGACTCGAAGCTGGTCTATGCTTTCTGTTTCGCGTTAACAATAGTCCTAATCTCCCACAAATTAACGCTCTACTTTTAGTTGACCGACCTTACGCCACTCGTAACTCTTCCATGATAATTTTACCACCCCATAGCTCCACATCTAACCGTTCTCGCTTTTTTACCTCCAAATATGCTTTTATTTGGAACAATCTTCCTCTCGATATTAGACTGTCTTCTACACTGTCGATTTTTAAAGGCAAATTATATAAGTATTTAAATTTAGAGGAAATAAAGTCGTTACTGTCTGTTTCCTTTCCAAACACGCAAGTTGTAGATTTTGAAAAGGGTCCTCCTGGCATTTGAAGCTCTTCCCAGGATACTAAAATGGTTTCTAAATATGTTAGCATTTCCCTTTGCAGAGTCAAGCATCACTTCCAAGGGCTGCGAATTCTTCTCCGTTTTTGCAACCTTCGTTGTGGTCTTCGCGATTGGCTCTGGAATCTGGTGGGTCGCAACTTGATGACGTTGCCTTGACTTCTACTGCCTTCTCCTGCCTTCCGGATGACCCCTTCCTAACTCAACGATATATTATTTTTTCCCATGACCGTAAACGTCCCGAACCCTCAACATCAGGTCCCAAACTAACCACATCAAACCCTTTTACCTATTAAGGCAGTTTTTTCTCCTAAACTTTTTTTGAACTCGGTGGCCCGCTGAACTCATCCACCGATCTAGGAGTTTTTTTTACTGCCGATGACAATTATTTATAAGAGTTCACTGCTTATCATTATTATTTTTATTTTCACGATAGCACTAAGTTTGTAACGACAGGGCCCCTTGGGCCTTAAATATACAAATATACAAATTACTGTGACATCGCGATGTCACATCGATGTCCTCTATTCAGAGGACTTACTGTACACATTTTTCGAAGTCTACACTTTTATTAGTAAATTATAAGTAACCAATATTGTGTGCTTTATCCGTTAACAAAAAAATTCGATCGAGGTTTTAGAAGGAGAAAAAATGGGCGTCCAGCTGCGCAATTTTTTTTCTTTGACGGTGAATGTGGGTTGGAATCCCCGTCTTTTAAGGGACGATCGCTTTCTTATCTGCTAACAGATAGGTATGAACTTACTGATCGTAGAAAACTGAGCGTCTGTTGTTATGAAGCTGAGGCATCAGTTATAGCAGTATAGGTCAACCCGTTTCGATTGTATGAATGATAGGTATTTCTAAAATAAAGTTATTTTAATATATTGACATACCTTCCAACAGCAAATGCAACGTACTCTTCGTGAGAACGTCCAAGTTGCTGTCGTGCTATAGCACCGAACTTTATCGGACCAGCATTCTGCTCACATAACACACGTCCTTTGGAAGCGATTGCGCAGTAAAGCATGCTCATGTCTTGAGCCAATATCTGCAACTGAATCTCTCAAGGACAAATTTTTATATATGATAATTAACCATAATAATTAAAACAATGAAAAGGACATGGTTGAAATGTCAAAATATCGGTGTGGCTCTGCAGCAATTTACAACTGCAAGAAACATAAAGCAACTAAAAATAAATAAAGGACCCATAATACTCTATGAACAGTCGAATTCAGTGAAGATGGCGCCACTGGCATCGTCAACATGCCTAAAAGCATTTAAATAGTGTCAATCCTTTCCAAAATAGCCCAAGTTTGCACACCAACTACTCTTCTGTATTCCTTAATGCAAATTTTTGCAGCTCTTAAACACCTATGTGATAGATGACGACGAACATGTCAGTTGTAGATTATTCCAAAGCAAAGCATATCAGAAGGCAACACATAGGGAGTGTTTAGCTGCAGGGCAAACCTTTCGGAATAAAAATGAAGAAATTTCAAGTGACCTAAAGGCAAAAGAAAAAAACAGTGTATGGTGGATTATGGCTTAAGGTAATGGCGATCATGTAAATTGGATCAGCTTCAAGTCCGTTAATTCATAGATGCCTAATGTATGCAATTTACCGTCCTTGAATATAAGAAATAGTGCTTCAAGCTTAACGTCACAATGTTAAAAATGCTGTTGTTCAGGTCAGTAAGGTGCCTGAATCATAATTTTTCTGGCATCCTTTGTCGAAAGAGAGCCACAGGATCTAAAATAAGCAAAGTTGTCTGGTCCAGACAATATACGCATCAAGTACATTTGAGAAATTTTGAGCGAACTCCAGAAACAACTAATATTTACTATCTTCTCATCATTTCACTTAAGAAGACTGCCATTGGGAAACAAGAAATTCTAACTTGTGTCAGGAATTATCAACCCGTCAGTGTAATCTGAATTTGCTGTCAAATAGTCGAATCTGAACATAACAAATTACACAGAAATATACTTCAGTTTACTGAGGAACGAAGGCATGAACCTTTGAGTACTTTTCAAGGCCACCCACGCCATCAAGAATCGATGAATCAATGTGTCCGCAGGCCTACAAACAATACGTGAGGCAAGGATGATGGAATGACATGAACTAACTGTCAGACCCCCTCCCCTTTTCCCCAATTTTCCTTTCTCTGGTCCCCAATTGGGATCACAATTTGACGCACTTGGATCCTTTCACACCCCTCTCTCCTGTTCCCCCTAATAACTATTGTGCGGTCTCCGAAGTTTTTTTGTTAGCTTCACTCTCCCTTATATTATTGTATTTGTCTAATGCTGAATTGATCAAAAACGTTTGTTTCCTTAGCCTGATTGTCTGAATGCTTGCATGATTGCCACAACACTATTTTCCTCATAACATTGAGTGCAGTGTATAGATAAACCATGTGGATTGCCAGAATAAAAATGAGACTAGGTGGGTTCAACTACAAAATTGCAGAAGCAAAGCGCCTCCAATCGCCTAGCAAGAATCCGCCAATCCAACTTAAATTGTTTAAACCGATCGAGGTCGCATTTCGCGGTATTCGGAAATGACTAAAATATCTTACACCAATGGAGTGAAGAAATGCGGCTCTCCAATCAAATAGACCAATGACTTCTGAGCCTAATATTCATCAGTCTGGTCGTTTTTTTGATAGGGTCAATGCACATGCTAGTCCTCCATCACGGATATCTGGTCACACTCCCACTTATCTCAGTAAACCCGTTATTCCTGACCCCCGCATGTCCAGTCATAGTCCTGTAAGCGTCAGTACACCTGTTTTCCCTGCCTCCCGAACGTCTAGTCATAGGCCCATAAACATCAGTGCACCAGTTAGCTCACCTCTCTCGATGTCGGTACATACAAGCCCCGCCGCTCCAGCATCTACTGCGATTACAACTAGTCTAAATACATTATGCTGTATTTCGAGTATTCGCTGTTCTCCAAACCCTACTCCTCCGACACAGGAAAGTAACATTTGGAAGGGCGACTACCCACTTATGAGAAGAGAAATGTCAGAGGTATCATGGGAAACAGATCTCCAAGGTGGGGCAAATGAACTGTGAAAAACCTTTAGCTCGACGTTGAAAAGGACTCTCTGTCTGAACTGTCCCTTCAGAAGAAAGACAAGTACGAATCGCCCGAAGAGGATGAACTCAAACTTGCAGGCCGCTTTCAAAAAAAGAAACCGCTTCTGGAGACGCTACAGATTAACCGGCTCCGGTAAACACTAACGGGAGTATAAGCAACAACGTAACATTTGTAAAATAGAAGCTACTAAACTGCGCAAGAAATACGAGTTGAACATATTACATAAGTCGCTGGAACACCCCAAGATCTTGTACGGTTACATACGAAGCACGAAGACATATCAGGAACTGATCCCTGCGCCTAGATCAGCCGATAGACAACTGGTGACCGAAGACCAGATGAAAGCCTCCCTCCTCTCCGATTTCTTTGAATCCGTCTACACCCAAGAACCTACAACTTTTGCTGACGGTCCTTCCGCCCATCGACCGATAATTGCACCCTTACCCTCCTCCTCATTGCCCAAAATAGAGGACTTAGAGTTTTCACACAACACTGTCAGGGCCGAATTACTCCAACTTAAGCCTGCCAAATCACCCGGGCCAGACAAAATTCCTGCACTAGCACTAAGAGAATTAGCTAACGAACTATGCAAACCCCTGGCTGCCATCTTCCAAAAATCTTTTGACGAAGGCGAACTCCCAAAAGAATGGAAGTGGGCAAACGTCACCCCGATCTATAAGGGAGGTTCGCGACTTGATTGCGCAAATTACCGTCCTGTCAGCTTAACTTGCATCGTGAGCAAAATAATGGAGCGCATTATTAAGAAGCATTTAATGTATTTCCTCGAAAGCAACAAAATACTATGTGATGGACAGCACGGCTTTCGCCCAGGACGCTCTTGCCTCACGAGTGATCTTTACTCACAGGAGAAGTGGACAAAGGCCGCTGATAAAGGCTATCCAATTGATGTTATATTCTTCGACTTCAAAAAGGCTTTCGATAGTGCACCACACAGGCTTCTTCTGCAGAAGATTTGGGACGTGGGAATCCAAGGAAAAATGTATAAATGGATCAGTAGTTTCTTGTCCCTCAGAGAACAGAGGGTCGTTGTCGGAAACTCAACCTCAAAATGGACAATGGTCGAGAGTGGTGTACCACAAGGCTCAGTTTTGGGTCCGCTTCTATTCCTGATTTACGTAAACGACTGTCTCAATGAGCTTGATTGCGCAGCTGTCATATTTGGGGATGACATAAAAATATGGGCTGAAATCAGGTGCGCCAACGACGCAGAGAAACTACAGTCGAACATCGATAAACTGGTTGTCTGGTCGTCCACGTGGCTTCTTAACTTTAATGTATCCAAGTGTCTTGTTCTACACATAAGCCCAGCCGAAAAGTGCCACCGAAACACAGTTATTTTATCAATGGTACCGCATTAAACGACACACAAAGATCTCGGTATATGGAAAACCGCGAACTTGATGCAAACAGAGCACTGTAAAACGTCCGTCCAGAAAGAAACTAGTACCCTGCACTGGATCAGACGAGCGTTCAAAATCTTTCCACCTGAACTCTTCGGAAAAATATTTGGCACCTTTGTGAGACCACATCTTGAATACGGAATGCCAGTTTGGACACCGTGGTTGAAGAAAGATGTGGAGCTTCTCGAACAAGTGCAACGCAGGTGACAAAGATGGTCGACGGTCTCAGGGACTTACCATATCAGGAGAGATTGATAAAACTTGACCTTTTTCCTTTGTCTTACAGGAACGTTCAGTGCAGCCTGCTCTGGACATTCCGGATAATCCGGGGCCACATTTTCTCCCTAAAATTGGAGGATTTCTTCCAATTAGCCACCACTACTCACCTGCGTGGCCATCCTTACAAGGTCACAAACGAACGCACCCGATTAGACCTCCAAAAATATTTCTTCAGGCAACGCGTGGTCCGGCCTTGGAACTTGCTACCAAGCGAGACGGTTTCCGCTGACACAATTGCGGAATTTAAAAGAAGACTTGATGTGATTTTATTTGACAAAAGGCGACTTTTACAACACGATTTCCTACTGCCAGCACTGTGAACAAATTTTCTGGCTTTAGACCGTTATCATTCGTTTCCGTGAAAATTCACTCGAAATTCTGTTATGATATCATATGTGCTCCCACCGACTGCACATTAACTGTAAGAATAACCTGTTTGCGTTACACTGATAGGGTCCTCAAGGGCATTTCTTGCCTGTCACCCTTAAAAAATATACCTATACAAAAAAATATGCATTCTCTGACCAACGATCACTAAACTTCGCTGCCTTTTACTCTGCAACAAGCTCATCAATAATGTCGCCAACACCGTTCAAAGCGTTTAAGCCAAGCGCTTCTCCATCACAACCTAGCTCCTCTCTTGACCATGCGAGTCATATTATTCGACCGTATTATATGTTATTGAACACGTCGGGCCTGAACCACGAAAAATCTCATATGCACCGCAGTATCCCAAACTGGTAGCGTTTTTAATCTAATCGGAGTTGCCGTTCAGGATATTCACTGGTTAAGTCCACTTGTCCTTACGCAAACGTCCCTAACACTAACCTTATATCAACGTTTCCCCTTCCGGTTCCTTTTCCCACCCGCTTCCACCCAAACCCGCAGACTGCTACATGCCTTCTAGCCTTCCTCATTCCTCCTTAATGTCCCAGAAGATTATTTTGGCCTATCCGCTCCTCATTTTCCCATGCCAGAAAATGGGGTCTCTAGATATTTCAGACGGCACCAAAGATGTGCTTTACAAATAAATCTTTTTATTATTATTAGCCGTCCATTATTGGCTACCCATATGCAAATAGCTCCATACTCGTCAGTACGTATTCCCCAAATAATAACGGCCTACAGTTTACCTACCCACCTCCAAATTCTTTTTTTATGAATAACGATAGCCAAAGTCCCGCCACTCGAAACACACTTGATGTCATAGTGCTTAAATAAATAAATAAATTTTATATTTTAGGCCCATAGGGCCTCGTCATTGCAAACTTAATGCTGTGGAAAAATAACTAAAAAGTTGATAAATGCTGCTCTCCCTGGACAACCACATAGGCAGTGGGACCGTTTAGTTCTGTTTGCAGATAAAATTAATACCCACCAACATATCGTAATTTTAAAATGGTAGTCAACACTCTCTGAAAACGCATGGTGAACTAAGGAGGAATCAGTGAAATGCCAGGTCTCATAAATAAATGGCTCAAGTTCGAGCCATTGCTTTTGAGACGATGCCCGATGTTATACAAATCACTTTATTAAGGGAAGAAGGCTTTCGCCCTTGAGCCCTCCATTTATAACCAAAATCGCAAAAGTGGTCCACCTTAAAAATAGTACATAATACAAATGTACAAATTTAGGCTTAACATCAGCGATAAGTGTGAGCCAGTTGGAAAGTGCTGCCACGGACACTTTGTTAATTATATCAGCCACAATTTCTCAGCAAATGAGAATCAAGCTTGTGTCTAAAAATTTCAGCTGTACCTGAGAGGACCACTTCTTCAGGGAGTCCGTTCGACGCTCCAATGACCCTCTGAGAGAAGGCATTCTATCGAACGTCGATATGGGCTGGTATCCTCTGTAGTTTAAAGGGATGACCCCACAGATGATAAGTCCGAGCCCATTCGAAGAAATCATTAAATTCTAGGGCGCACTCTCGGCCTCTAACATTACGGTAGGTTTGTATGAGGTCTCCGCGGAGTTGCCTATAATTGAGAGAGAAATGATCAAGTTCGGTCAATCTGTCTTCATAAAGCACATAATAATAATAATAAGGTTTATTTGTAAAGCACATCTTTGGCACCGTCAAAAACCCCGGAAGGCAGGAAAAAACCTAACCCAAACCCCTTCTTTCGCAGTGACCATTGTATTTGTTTTGGTCTTTTGCTAGGTCAATAGTGTGCGAAATAAGGAGTTTGTTTTAAGTGAAAAAAACCTGACTTCTAGGAAGCAAATCTAGAAAAACATGAAATAAAATATCTTTACATTGTAGGTGTTACGGTTTTATAGTAAGAATACTTGGGGTCTGGAAAAAACTGTTATGTCCTTTAAATGAGGTATACTTAGCCACGGTCAGTTTGAAGGTGAAAAATGTAACGATCCCAGGAAACTGAATGGGTTTGTTCGACTGAGGTGCGACTTGTTGACGCGCGAACCTGGGATGACGATGTGAAGCTCGTGAGTGAGTGAAAATGACCGGTGTCCCTTCCTTTCAAC